>PVJS01000600.1:0-76640 GCA_004027185.1 Glis glis | reverse complement strand
GTTGGCCGTGAACCCGGATCCTCCGGTCTCCACCTCCCAAAGTACTGGGATTTCAAGCGTGCGCCACCACGCCCGGCAGAATGTCCAAATCCTTTTCTATGTTCGGAAAATTCTCTGAAATTATTTCTTTGAAGAGGTTTCTGATACCTTTGGTCTGTACTTCTAAACCTTCCTCGATGCCTTTTATCCTTAGATTAGGACGTCTTGTATTGTTCTGAATTTCTTGGACGGCCAGGGTATGTTTTTGTAATATCTTCTGTATATCATTGACTGTGTTTTCAGTTTTGAATGAACTGTCTTCCAGGAGTGAACCCCTGTTTTTCATGTGGTCGAGCCTACTAAAGTTGGTTTCTATTGCAGTCTTTAATTCGTTTATTGACTCCTTCATTTTGTTCAGTGTTTCTTTCTGATTCTTTCTTAGAGCCTCAACTTCCTCCTTCATCTCCTCTAAGCTTTCTTTGAGGCCTTTCATCATTCTGAAGATCAAAATTCTGAATTCTCCATCTTGCATTCTTGTAGGTCAGTATCAGTAATCTCACTTGTTAATGCATTGTGAGTGTTTGTTTCCTCACTGTTACTCATTCTCGTATTTTCAGTGTTTTAATTTTGTGTTTCTGTTGCCTCCACATCATCTTCCTTTCTATGTATAAGACCTCTTGATGGTCCCTGTATTCCCAATTGGGTTAGTATGCTGCAGGCTCTGGTTCCCTCCTGTCTGGTTGACTGGGGCACAGTGTGTGTGTGGGGGGGCATGCAGGTTCTGGAGCTCGGGTGTTGGCACGTGAGGCGCACTTTGAGGCACAGTGTTGGAAGTGGGCTCCAAGGAGCAGGTGACGGTGCCTGAAGGTGCCCAGTCTCTGAGGCGCGGGTGCTAAGGGTTGCTCAGGCCCCAAGGAATGCACACATGCTCCAGGTCTCAGGAGGTGTCACTGGAGGTTGCCTGGGCTCTGATGCGTGGTGTTGAGTATCTTGCGCAGGCCCGAGGGGGCTGCAGACTCCGGGTATTGGGTGGTGGCGCCAGAGCGTGCCCTGGCTCTGAGGTGGCGCGGAGGTTTGCGCGGGTCTCAGGTGGCGGCACCAGAGGGTATCCGGGCTCTGAAGTGTGGCACAGAGGCTCCTGTGCAGGTGAGAGAGGTGCAGGCTCTGAGTCTCAGGTAGCAGCGCCAGAGGGCATGGGGGTCCAAGGCGGGGCACAGAGGGCCACCCAGATCATGCAGGAGGGCGCTGGAGTCTGAGGCTGGGCATGGTGGGGGGACACCCAGGTCACGCCGGAGGGCGCAAGTTTCCAGGGCAGGGTGCAGAGGGCCGCCGGGTCGCACGGGATGGCGCAGTTGTCCAAGGCCAGGTGCGGAGAGCCACCTAGGTTGCGCGGCTGGCCGAGGCAGGGCGTGGAGGGCCGCCCTGGTCTTGGCTGGTGTGGGGGTCCGATGCGCGGTGTCAGGGATTGTGCGGGCTTGTTGTGCGGTTAGGGTGGGAGGTGTGCAGCTCTGGCAGGAGCCCGAGCTAGGGCAGCCTTTGAAGGGTATTCATGTTCTGCTGCTGGGATGGCCCCACCACTCACAAAATTCTGCTCCGGTTTCTTCTCCCAATATGTTGGTGGCGCCGGGGGCTATTAGCCCCGGCTGTAGGATCCTGGGGAAGATGACTCCTTACTGATCCTGCCAACACGGGGTTGCGATTTTCTGTGGGATTTTGTAGCTGGTAGACTCTGTGTCTGTGTAGTCGTACGTGGGTTACTGGATATTGTGTTTTGGTTCTTCTATGGCTGTGTGATGTTGTTCAGTTCTGAGCCCCTGAGGCGATTTTGAGACAGGCTCATTCAGGGGCTCCTATCCCATCACCATCTTGGATCCTCCCTCTGAGCATTTGTATTTCAACAAGTTCCCTAGCCATGCTGATGCTGCTGGGCCAGGGCCCGCACTTTGCAAAACACCGAGTTAGAATATCAGTTGTCATCATTAAACCACCTTTGTCTTTTATACAATAATTTAAAACACCATTTCAAATGCAGATTTGAAATTACTTCATAATTAAAGAATGATCGTAGCTAGGTGTGATGGCACACACCTGTAATCCCAGTACGTAGGAAGCTGAGATAGGAGGATCACAGGTTCAAGGCCAGCCTCAACAACTTAGTGATACCCTGTCTCAAAATAATTTTTTTTTTTTTGCGGTACCGGGGATTGAACGCAGGGGCGTTCTACCTCCGCGCTATGCCCCTGGCCCTATTTTTTTTATACTTTATTTTGAAACCGGGTCTCACGAAGTGCAGAGGGCCTCACTAAGTAGAGAGGGAGAGAGAGACAGGGAGAGAGAGACAGACAGACAGACAGAGAGCATGTGCGCGCGCGCATGTGCAAGCTGAGGCTGGCCACGAACCCAGATCCTCCGGTCTCTGCCTCCCAAAGTACTGGGATTACAAGTATGCGCCACCACGCCCAGCTCAAAATAAATTTTTACAAAGGGCTGGGGTTATAGCTCAGTGGTAGAAGGCCCCTAGGTTCAATCCCTAGTACCAAAAAAAAAAAGATCCTATGTAACACAAATTGAAGTATGAAAAGCCATATGCTAATCCTACCTTTGCCTAGTATATAAATTTTGCTTAAAGATTTCTAGAAAGCAAGAGTTTACACACTTTCGCTGGCAATTTGAGAGCATTATGTTATCATCAATAATGGAAACATATACTTCCGAATGCAATGAAAAACCTAGAAGTCACTTATTTTGTCTTTAAAATTCCACTGAGAACCCTTCTTCAGGGGGTACCTTTCACGTTGCCCCCTGCCCCAGATAAGTCTAACACTGCTGCTGGCCTGCACTCCAAACTGTCCCCAAGCATGTGCATTGTACGTGTGACGCATGAGTGTATGTTGTGTGTGTACATATTATTCTCTCCTCCACCAAGTTTGTTTTGCTTTGGTGGTGGAGGCAGAAATAGCCCTTGGGAAACACTGTTTAAGGTATTGAACACCTGAGGTAATTAACTTAAACATGTCCCATGAGACTACCTGCAGGTTGAGGAATAGACGACTGGGGAGGGGGTCTGAGCAGGGGCAAAGGGCAGTTGGAAGGGCAAAAGTAGCTCAACATGGCTTTTCTGATGAGGATGCTGTCTAGAGAAGGAAGACAGGGCCTGGGCCCGGCACCCACACCTAAAACGCACTGTAGCCTTCAAACACCCTCCGACTCCACTCTGCTTTCTCATCTAGGTCAACTAGATGAGAAATAACTGCCAAGCTCCGGGCAAGGCTACTTCATAAGCAGTTTGTCAGCGTGAAAGGAAATGTACAATTTGCCAGTGGAAGAGACAGTTTCTCTTCCTGCACTTTCAAGTGATACTGTCATAACCAAACTTTCTCTTTCCCTGGGACTCCATTACAATGGATACCGACTACCAAGTCCTCCCCATGCCCAGTTATGATCCCTGGCGGCCACGGTCCACTAAGAATCAGAGTGGGGCCCCCGAGTGTCAGGAGAGACAGGTCAGCTTTTATTGTGAAGGTCTATTCCACTGACACTTAATCTATCTGTTAAAAACTCAAGACAACTAATGGTGTGTGTGTCTTTTAAATCTGCAGACACACGGGAGTAGAAAGAGTCAATCACATAGACACAAAGGCTTGATCTACAGAATGCCAATGTGGTCCCCAGGCAGGCTCTACCTGTTGGATGAACTCCTGGAAGGTGATGATGGGCCCGTTGTGGAAGACAGGATAGTAGAAGACATAGGCCAGCATCCATGGAAAGGAGTAGGTGGCACGGGCGACAGGCGGCTGCAGCCAGCAGAACTCCAGGCTGAAGCTGGTGTAGTACAGGCAGCGGACGGTCAGCGTGAACTGCAGCAGGTAATACTCGTTTTCTGTCTCGTACCACCTTCTCTGCAAAATAGAAAGGAGAGAACCACTTTTGAGGGGCAAGGAGGAGCAGCATGGATCCCAGTAACGGAGCTCGCTAGCATGGGTCCCACTCTCTGAGAAGTGCACCAGAAAATCTCTTCCCGCGTTGGAGCAGATGCTTCTTGGTTGGTTGGTTCTAAAAGCAGAACACAAGGCCACCTCAATAGCTAATTTTCAACATAGAGGAAAGGAATGTGGAGCAGTTATCTTCTTTTTCTTTGTTGCTTTAACCTAAAGCTCTCAATTAAAATGAACTTACCTCTTTCCCCCCTCTATTCTCTGGCTTGTAACAAAAGACATCTTAGAATTCCTCTCTTGCCCACTGTTTGCCAAGTGAACTTTTAGAGACACATGTTCAAAAGAAATAGTCCCTGCCCTCGATGTATTTAAACTTTCAAACAGGAGGTAGATGTGTGAAAATTCAATTCCATACAGCATGAAACAAATAACATGCATGCAGAGACATCATGAAACAAATATAACATAATACGCATGCACAAAAATATGCATGAAACTAATGATGAGAAGGAAAAGTGACAATATAACAATACTGGAGAAAGTAAAATCATGGAACATGTTATAATCTTTATACTTTTCTGTATTTTCCATAATATGCACATATTGTTTCTTAAGGAGAAAAACAATTTATGGAAATATATACAGGATAGCTGGATGTGGTGGCACACGCTTGTAATCCTAGTACTTGGGAGGCTGAGACAGGAAGATCGTGGGTTCATGGCCAGCCTCAGCTACTTAGTGAAGCCCTCCACAACTTAATGAGACCCTGTTTCAAAATAAAGAATAAAAAATAGGGCTGGGGGTGTAGCTCAGAGGTAGAATGCCCCCGGGTTCAATCCCCAGTATCGCAAAAAAAAAAAAAGAAATATATACAAGATATAGAACTGGGTCACAGGAAGTAGTTAATTTGATCTAACAGGTTCTTTTAAGGCTGTACACAGAAAGACTAACTACTGAACAGTCTTTACGTGTGTCCAGGACTTCTGTAGCCATGGGGGAAAGAGGATACCCAGATGAACAGAACTGCATGTGCTTAAAAGCCTGTAAATCCAACTAGTTTCTGGTCATTTGCTCCCTCTTCCATAATGTTTTCCAAAGTACAATAAAATATGGATGACAAATGAACAAATGAATTTATTCACCACCCACACACATGACTGATGCTAACTGCCCCCAAAGAAAAATGATACATACAATTAGATTCTATTTTGTACCTTTGCCAGGTTCCCCAAAAAGTTAGGTATGAGTTTATTTTTATTTTCATTGCAAATCCACTTTTAAACACATGTGTTTAAATGATTGCCTAGTTAATCATTTGGGGGAAGTTAAGTATCTTTTGTTAAGATAGAGTCATGACCTTATTTACTCTAAGCCCAAATTCTGACATACGTGATGAATGTATCAGCCGCAGTCTACTGGTGAGAGTATAGAATTATTAAAAGAAACTAACAGAAAAAAAAATCCTGAACTTTCAAAATGCCACAATTGTTACAACTTCACTTAATGCAGATTATCCTGTTCCACCCTAGGAACAATCTCATGAGGAGGGTAGAACAGCTAGTACTTTTCATTTTACAAATGGCAAAATTGAAGTTAAGGTTAAATGACCACCTCCAGCTTCAAGGGTAGGAAGTGACAGTGATTAGAACCTTCCAGAAACCAGGTCTTCTGGCTCATCTTTCCAATCGCTGTACTGATCCAGGGCACACCAACTCTAAGTGCAGTCACCTGGATGGATGGATGGATGGATGGATGGATGGATGGATGGATGGATTAATCGACGGATGGACGGATGGATGAAAGAATATAAAGACACCACAGGAGTTTCAGGCCCACAGCAATTGAAGAAAGAATATCAAAACTTCTCAAGATTTTCCATGCAAGAAATGTTAATGGAATGAGGGCAAGAAATAAGAGGGTCACAGAAATACGGATCTGTTAACATCATAAGCCATTCCTAGTGCTTCCGGAAGGGGCACAGGAGCAGCAGCACTAGGTGACCTGCTGACCAGCCTCACATGGAACTCTATGGGACACTGCTCACACCTGTTAAAAGGAAAATCCTTAGACTAATTAAATTTAGTAGAGTTTATCTGAGCAAAAAAGAACAAAACAAAAGCAAAACACAACTCCCAAAATGGGAAGCTCCCAGACCAGAGCCGAGTCTGAGAACACCAGCCAACAATGTGATCCGCTAGAAAACAACTTAATTTAGCTACAGCCTAGTCAATCAACCAGTCAATTGGTCACAGTTTAAGCAGTTAATTGTTTACAGCTTAATTAGTTAATGAGCTACAGGGCCTTTTACAGCCAACCTAAGTTCAGTGACTATGATTCAACTCTACACTGGTCCAGTCTGTTGGACCCCAGGCAGGTGTTCAGTCCAAATCTACAGCCTCCCACAAATTATATTGAACACACCTATCCCTTCCTCTAACCCAGATCATCTCCACAGACACATTTACTCTGTGAGCAGGCATCTGCAGAGGACTGGTCTGGATGCAGCCCTGTGCCTGGGTGCCTGGGGTCACTGCCCTGCCTCTCAAGGTAGTTTATATTCTACTCTGCAAGACCAGATGTCGTACTACTTAATCACGCCAGGCAGTGGCTATCATGTCATATCACGTAACATGAACAGAAAGACTCTTCAGGTAGCAGAGAGCCTGGTACCCATGCAGCAAGTAACAGCTACTCATGGCATTCATTTGAGGACTCACAGAGAGGAAGACCAAGCCAGCCGGAGAGGGTTTTTATAGAGAGAGAGAGGGGACTAGCTTTAGAGGCTGTGCTTTCAAGCAAAGAAGAGAATCAGTTGGACAAGGATGAGGGAGAGGTGGGTTCACATCAATGGGATAAAAATGTCTATATGTATGAAGGATAAAGGGAAGCAGTCACCTGACCCCAGCAATAGCACCTGCAATCCCATCCAGGCAGTGAACCGGACTCTCGCAAAAGGGAATGAAGCTGGAGACCTTGGTGGTCCTGCCCTGGGTGCGTGGCCTCCAAGTTTTCAGAGGTGCAAGTCTCTCAGGCTGGGTGTTGTCAAAGATGACTGAGCCTGAATCTTAAGGGCTCTGATGCCCAGAGCCCTGGACCACACACTGGAGCTGGTGCGCTGGACTCTCTTCTTGCCGGGCATTTCTCCTCTGAGGAGAGCTCCCACTGCTGAGTGACTGAGGGCTCCACACTGGCTCATGCTCTCCTTCCCTGCAACCACAGATGGGGTGGCCTCCCTGGAACAGTCCTGGAAGACAAGCCTGATTCTCTGGCTTGAAAATGTAAGAGGTACATTCTACAAATGGGTTCAACAGGACAACTACACAGGCTGCCTGAAGAGTCCCAGCCAGGCCTTGGTTTGCACAGCAGAGCTAAGTCATTCAAGGTACCAATAACAGAAGAGGTCTTCCCGAGCTGCTGGAGATATGCACATGGCCCAGGACGTGATCTGGGAATTCTCAACAGGAACCAGAAAAGTCAGTGCAGGAAGAGTGAGGGATGCACTCAGCTCAGCCTCACGCACCACACTCCTACACTCGGGACTCCGCCTCTCTGTCAGCCAGCATCCCCTGGGCCAAACGTGGAGTCCACTCAGAAGAAAAATGCACTGTCATTGTGACTGAGAAAAATGAAGCTAAGAAGGCAAATTTCTATAAAAGAGAATTTTACTAATACAAACAAAAGCCATATATAGAAGTGGGGTTTGGGGCCAACGTCATCCTCCACTAGCACAAGCAGCTGATTGGCAGTTGAATCTGTCAAGATGCCACAAAAATGAACGCTTGGTCGGTGTCCTCTAGGGAAAAACGCATTGTTTTCTCTTTCTAAATATAGAGAGCTCCTATTATTATCTCCACGGGTAGATAGTAAATAAATCTGTTCATCAACTAAGAAGGAGAAAAACGCTTGCTTTACCTGTCACGGGGTCGCTGTGGGCACTGCGTGAGATAAGGAATGTGAACAAGGACGTCCTCTAAAAGCTGGACACCACTGAACAGATGGTTGTTTTCAAAGGCCTAAGGGACTGTTTATTTATTTTGTCTTTGTTCTTGACCCTGTGGTCTTGTGACATCTGGCACCCTCCATGCCTACCCAAACTGGGAAGAAAAGGCACAGGGTTTAGCCCTGGCCAACCTCTCAGCGAGGAAAAATATAACTAAAGACTAAGACTGTGGAACACAAGGGCCGGGCTCACCTGTACCAGCCCTGTGTGGCCACTAGGAGGAGCCCCATCGAGGGTCTGTGATCCTGGAGTGGTTGAAAACCACATTTGCAGGGATCTGGGAACAGCCCAACGGCCTCCTTCACCTTCCCAACCTTAAGATGTGAGACTCACCTTAATTTCCTCCACTCCTTGCAGCCTCAGTGTGGAGAGCAGGAGGAGAGAACAGAGCCATGACAGCAGCAACGACTGGAACTGGGCCACACAGAAGGCGATGACGGTGTGGAGAAACACCATGACCACACCCGGGGTCCCCAGCGTACACCAGCAGGCCCACATCCCGTAGACCAAGAGAATCCAGGGTCTGTGCTGCACACAGGGAGGGTCCCAGGGAGAGGGACACGGAGGGGCAGGTGGAGGGAGGAGAAGAGAAAGAGGTGAGTTAGTGGGTGTTGCTGTTTCAGCTTCTATGTGTACAAGATTATCTTTAGTAACCCAGTGACCACCTCTGCTCCCACTGCCCTGGGAATTCAGATGGAGTGTCCACCTTAACCCCCAGACGCCCCAAATTCCATCAGCTCCACCCAGAAGCAAGTAGTCACTTCCTTGCCTTCAGCCAAAGCCACCCAGAATACTAGATTTCACAATAAGATATCAAACTGACTTTCCAACAGACACTTTTTTTTTTTTTGCAGTACTAGGGATTGAACCCAGGGGCATTCTACCTCTGAGCTCCACCCCCAGCCCTACTTTTTATTCTTTATTTTGAAACAGGGTCTCACTAAGTTGCGGAGGGCCTAAGTAGCTGAGGCTGGCCCTGAACCTGCCGTCCTCCTGTCTCAACCTCCCAAGTACTGGGATTACAAGCGTTCGCCACCACACCTGGCCAACACACACGATTGAAGCCAGTCAGGTGGAAAACTGCCAACCTGGAAGACCACACCCTGCAGACACCATCCTGCCGAGGTGCAAGTGAGAGGGAGTCGCTACGCATCTCTAGGGAGTATTACTGAGGAAACTACTGTCCACACCACAAAAGGCTTTCTGAAGTCTAAGCCAGACTTAAAGCTAAATATTGAATTACAATTTTAGCACATTGTTTATGGTCAAATTTATGTCACAGAAACAAAAACTGGTCTATGTGATGGTGAGGCCTTTATATAGTCAGTATGGCTAATACATTTTTAGAGAATCGGAACTTTTCTATTTAATTATCAAGTAATTTGTAGTTATTGCATTGAATAACTAAATGGATGAATTAATATCTTTGCTATTATGATATACTCTTAGTCATATCTGATTGCTAAATCCTTGTTTAAAACCTGCAGTAATAGCCAGGTGTGATGGTGCACACTTATAATCCCAGTACTCAGGAGGCTGAGACAGGAAGATCCCAGGTTCAAGGCTAGCCTCACACTAAGCGTGAGACCCTCAGCAACCTAGCGAGACCTTGTTTCCAAATAAAAATAAAAAAGGATGGGGGTATAGCTTAGAGATAGAATGTCCCTGGGTTCAATCCCCAGTACCAAAAGAAAAAAAAAGTCTTAGTAATGTTTTAACATTGAGAGGTAGTATATCATAATGGTTTAATGACAAAAGCATTGAAGTCCAACTGCCTAAATT
This sequence comes from Glis glis, assembly GCA_004027185.1. Taxonomy (NCBI): domain Eukaryota; kingdom Metazoa; phylum Chordata; class Mammalia; order Rodentia; family Gliridae; genus Glis; species Glis glis. The sequence goes on along the minus strand of PVJS01000600.1, from coordinate 66,944 downwards.
CAAATGTGAGGGTCCCTATTAACGAGCAGTGTGACCTTAGGCAAGTTACTTTATCTCTCTGTGCCTCTGTTTCTTCATATATAAAACTAGGGTGGCAGTATCTACTTCATGAGGTTGTTGTAAAGATTAAATAAGTTACACATGTAAGATGCTTAGAACGGTATTAACATACGTAGTAAGGATTCCTCAAATACTAGTTCTTATTCCTAGGGAAATATGATGTCTCATGGGCGTGTGTTTTAAAATGTGGTTTCCAGGAACACACAGAACTAAAAATGTGGGACTGACTGGATTTAGGTTTTCTTGTAAAAACAAAAAGACTTTTTGCAGGGAAAGACTTGTGAAGTATAAATTGTAAATCCCATCCTTAGATTTTAACTCTTCCAAACTATTATTGGAGTACTATTCTTTCCCAAGCCTACACACCAATCCAAGAGAATATTTTAAATGTGAGACTAGGTCAGGCACTTTTAAGTTCCAAGAAAACTAGAATTTGAAACTCATTTTTACTATTTTTCCATCCTACTACCCACAGAACACAGCCACATAAATTTGCTTCAGACTTTCCCCACTCACTCACCTTTGGGCAGAGTCCAATTTTAATGAACAAGATCGCCAAAGACTATTTTAAGACATAGTTTTAACAAACAAAAAAAAAAAATGAAGGTTCTTTTTCAGCACGACCTACAGCATTTAAGGCTGGAATCGGTTTCCATGCGTGCCTGGCTACATTCACACATGCATACACAGTCACACTTTTATTATGTGCTATTTGATCATTTGGAAAAAGCCTGTTTGCTGGGATTCATTTGGAACATTCTATAGACGAAAGCTGCTTCGATTTGGAAAGAGCTGAAAGAGCCTCCAGGAAATACTTAGTGGCACTATGTAAACCCCATCTGCTTGAGAGATTCTAGGATAGATTTAACAAGTAGTCCCAAAAGCCACCTTGTGGGCAGACAAATGTATCCCATGGTCTCTTTCCCCATTGTCTTCTTCCTGCCAAACAGTACAGGCAGACAGCACTGAATACTCTTCTAAGAATTCCCAGAAAACGCTTCACCTTAACCTTATGTTTTCTGCTTACCTTTATAACTACCCGCTTATTCTCCCTACTGAGTACAGGCAACTCTACTATATATATATATTCATGGTGGACAGGAAGTGAAAATATTTGAATAAATGTAAAAGAATCGCCTATACAAAACTGTTGCATAAATAAGACCTCCTCCAATAGAATACTGCTTTTTCACACATCATCTATAAAAATGCTATTGGAATCCCATCCCCATTATAATGCTGATATAGCATGACCATCACCCATGCCATGTTCTCTAACTGGAATCATCACAGGGTAGTCTCCCCCATGCCCACCATGGATGCAGCCCATAGCACACCTGCCCCAGCCACTGTCCCTCCCCCACAGAGGCCTAGGACTAGAAGCAGTAGGACCCAGAGGGGTCAGAAAATGGCAGAGTGACACTGCCTGGCTACTCATGGCACCAGGGAGATGGTTATCAAGTCATCATGGATGGGCATCTTCTTTGGGGATCAGGGGAGATTTTTCCAAGTATTTCAAAGACCAGTTTCATATGAAAAGGTCTAAAGTCAGTCCTGCCTATCTATCTCTACTCCACATATGCATATGTATTTATTGAACATTTGTCCTACCTCTTAAATCAAAATGTTTAATCATTAAGCCTCTGGCATGAAATAGGCTGGAAATGTTTTAAGTTTTCAAAAATAAAGAAATGAACTGGGCACAGTGGCACACACTCTAATCCTAGTACTTGGGAGGCTGAGGCAGGAGGATTGCAGATTAAAGGCCAGCCTTAGCAACTTAGTGAGACCCTGTTTCAAAAATAAAAAGGACTGGGGGTGTAGCTCAGAGGTAGAATGACCCTGGGTTCAATCCCCAGGGAAGGAAGGAAGGAAGGAAGGAAGGAAGGAAGGAAGGAAGGAAGGAAGGAAGGGATTTTATTCCATAGCAATGCTCCTGACTCATCGCTAGAAGGACCTTAAGATATTTTTCCAAGCTCTTAACAGATATATGGGTTTCGACAAGCTCAAGTTTTTAAAACCCACCTAGAAATCAAAATAGCCCAATTCATTTAATTAAGAGATCCAAATGATTATTACAGTTGGTAATTGCTGATCACTAGAAAAGAAGACACAAAGAATCATATTGATCAAGTAAAGTGTACCAAAAAATGACCTTAATTTAATGTTGGGTTATGATGTTTCTAATTAATAAATTTAAATTGCCACCAGGTACAATTTTTACACAAGGCTCTTTTTCTGAGATTTTTATTGATACAGTTGTAGATTCACATACAGTTGCAAGAAGTAACATGGAGAGATCTCTTAACATACTTTACCCAGTTTTCACCAGTGGTAAGATTCTGCAAAAGCATAGTATAATATCAAAACCAGGATATTTAAGTTAGAAAATTAAGTGTATTTTATTTTCTTCCAAAATTGGATACTCATTAATTTATAATTGGAAATATAGCTAAATTGCTACTTTAGTAATAAAAATTGAGGATAAAGGGTTATGGATAAAGCTTTGAGTTATCAGTAGAGGTTATTGGTTCAACAGGGCAGCTCAGATTTGTTTTGTTTTGTTTTTCTGCGGTCCTGGGGATTGAACCCAGGTGCATTTTACCTCCGAGCTATACCCCCAGCCCTATTTTTTATTCTTTATTTTGAAACAGGGTCTCACTAAGTTGCAGAGGGCCTCACTAAGTAGCTGAGGCTGGCCATGAACTTGCGATTCTCCTGTCTCAGTCTCCCAAGTACTGGGATTACAGTGTGCCACCATGCCCAGCTTCAGGTATTTTTAAACATATATATCTTGTCATTTTAAGTTATAATTCTTTTATAATATTTGGCATACACAAACAGCTGGCTCTTTCAGCCAATTTCTAATATTAATGGTCAGTTAGTTTTGTTGTCTGAATAATAGCGTTATTTACAACCAAAATATTGACATTGCTATAATTAACCAAACTTATTCAGATTTCCCAGTTTTACTTGTACTCATTTATGTGTATGTGTTTAGTCCTGTATAGTTTCATTACATGTGTTTTTTGGTATCTACCACAGAAAAGACCCAGAATAGTTGTGTCACCCCAAGGATCCCTAACATTGCCCTTTTATACCACATTCACCTCCTCATTACCCGTCCCCACCCCACTCCAGCCCCTGGCAACCACTAATCTCTATTTCTAAAATTCTGTCATTTCAAAACAGACTATGCAACCTTTAGGATTTGCTTTTCTTAATCAGCATAATTCCCTAGAGACTCATCTGGGTTGCCATGGTTATCAATAGTTTTCTCTTTTTTTTTTGTTTTTTGGTGGTACCGGGTATTGAACCCAGGGGCATTCTATCTCCGGGCTACACCCAGCCCTATTTTTTATTCTTTATTTTGAAACAGGGTCTCACTAAGTTGCAGAGGGCCTCATTAAGTAGCTGAGGCTGGCCGTGAACCCAGATCCTCCTGTCTCAGCCTCCCAAGTACTGGGATTACAAGCATGCGCCACCACGCCCAGCTAGTTTTCTCTTTTTATTGTTGAGTTTTCCATGGTATGGATGTACCACATTTGCCAGTTGAAGGACATCTAGGCTGTCTCCAGTTTGGAGCTATTACAAATAAAACTGATAAAAACATATGCATACAAATTTTTGTGTAAAAGTGAGATTTTCATTTTCCTGGGATAAATGCCCAAGAAATCACTTTCCAAGCAGCATGGCAGTTGCATGTTTAGTTCCACAATGAACTGCCACAGTTTTCCAACATGATTTTGCCACCGTACGTCCCCACCACTAATGTACGAGTGATCCAGTTTATCTGCATCCTCGCCAGCAGTTGGTGGTGTTACTGTGTTTAATCTGAGCCATGCTGGTAAGTGTGTAGTGATATCTCACTGCGGGTTTAGTGTGAATTTTAAATGCTCTTATAATGGGTATCAAAGTGTGAGCAACCAGAAGCTTGAGATTAAGATGGGTTGAGAGAACGTTGCTGGAGCACAGGATGATCCCCACTGAACAATCTTTATTCCAGGTTCTTCCCTTTCTAATAAAAGAGGTAAAGGAAAGCAGGCAAAGGTTTTGAAAAGTCTAAGTCATGATGAGAAAGAAACCACAGTCTATTCTTGCAGCAGTGGAGATAAAGCCAGACTAAGAATGCCATGGCCTTTCTGATAGAATGCGGCACTCACTTCCCCAGAGAGAGGTAGGTAGGCACCCTTCCCCTCCGCTTCCACTGCTCCCTGTGTTCATGCTGAACCACTTCTCAAAATGGGGCATAACTGACGCTACTTGAAAGTCTCCCTTAGCAGGCTAAAATCCTCTCTTGTTCATATTTCAATAATGTAAGCTCAGAATCAAGCATGGTAACTCACATATATCAAATGTTTTCCAAATATTAGATGAATTGATGGTTGGGAGAGAGGGAAGGATGGATGGGAAGGTGGGTGGGTAAATGGATGGAGATGGGTGGATGGGTGGATGGATGGACATGGGTGGATGGGTGGATGAGTGAATATGTGGGGGTGGATGGATGGATGGATGGATGGATGGATGGATGGAGTTGGGTGGATATATGGGTGGATGGAGTGGGTGTGTGGACAGAAGGATGAGTGGGTAGGTGGATGGATAGAAGGATGGATGGCTAGGTGGGTATGATGGGTATAAGAATGGATGTGTGGAGGTGGGTGGATAGATTGATGGTTTGGTGGGTGGATGGATGGGTGGATAGATGGATGAATAGGGTGGTTGAGTATATGAGTGGTGTTCTAGTCAGCTTTTCTCATCACTCTGACCAAAATCCCTAACAAGCACAACTTAGAGGAAGAAAAGCTTATCAGGGATCTCATTTTCAGAGTTTCAGTCTGTGGTGGCTGGCACCATGGCAACAGGGCACGTGGTGAACAGATGCCACCCTCACATCATTGCAGCTGGAAACAGCTGGAAACAGAGAGAGCAAGAAGAGGAGGATACCAGGGACATATATAGTCCCCAAGGCCATGCCTCCAGCAACCCACCTACTCGACCACGCCCCACCTCTGAATCTCGCTGCATTGCGGACATGCTTGCAACCTTTTGGAGGACATGCCTTTTGGGGGACATTAAACTCAAACTACAACAAATGGGTAGATGGATAAGCTTCCCCAAGTCTTAGGATTTGGCCTGGTAGTTATGACTAAGAAGTAAGGAGAAATTAGCATCAAAATGTTGGGCTTCTTAGTCCACTAATGTGAAACCTACCATCTTCCAAATCTCTACTTGTTCCACCTCACTCCTTATATACAAAGCAGATAAAATAGACAGGTGTCATGCCACGTCTCACTGCCTCTGCCTGCTTTCCACTCATGGTGGTCTCTTACTACTCTTTTTGTATTATTAACAGCAGATGGGGCACAGCAGCAACCTATGACAGTGGACACCTGCTACAGAACCTGCCATCCTTCACCCCAGTGACCTCTCCCGGGACACTAACCAGTTGAGCTGGCCTATTTCCAAGGCTAGATCAGTGCTCCTAAGAAAAGACTATGGACCTGCCCTCCTTTCTTTTGAAATCTATATTCTTGAAATCTTCCGCACGGGGAGTCAGAACTGAGCCACACACCATCACACCTTCAGCTCACTCTGTGCTGGGGACACCCAGTGACAACAGGATGTGCCTGGGTGGTTTCCCCTCCTTACCTTACATCTGCAGGGAGGAGCGAAAGTGTAAAGCCTTGGTCTGGACTCCTGTTGGCAATAGTACCAGACTGCTGTGTATTCCTTCTTTTTGTATATCTGCCAAGAAACCACTCAGTGGAAGCATTGTTTGAGAGATAAAGAAAAGGAATGGATCAATATTCTTCTGCATGGTATAATTTATTACATACCATACAATCAATGCAGCTGTGCTGCAATATACCTATTACATATAACGTGTGTGTGTGTGTGTGTGTGTGTGTGTGTGTGTGTGTGTGTGTAAAATCTCCTTAAGCAAACAGAGAAAAAGAAAAATCCACCTCAAACCAGAGTCCAAACAACCGCATTCTAGCCAGGTTTTCCTGGGAGCAATGGTCACTGGGCTGTACCAAGGGAATTTCACCCCTCCTTAGATAGGCATTGATGGAGGTAGAAGAGCCAGGTTGCAGAACAATCATTCATGCATGAGAGTCCTATTAGGTGTATGGATTTGACAATTTGTTGGAAGGGAGCACCTGTTCACCACAGCCTTCCAGAGCCAACGCCACAGGAACAGACTTTCAACCTTCTACGTATCCTGTGGGGAGGAGCTTAGCCATTAGGACCAGCACTGATGATATGGGCTCTCCTGTCAGGGGCACAGTGAAAACGGCTCTGTGGTCAGCAGCGGCAGCAGCACCCACCCTCGGCCCTCCACCGCAGGCTGGCCTTCTGTAAAGTTCACACAGGGGTATTCTTAGTTCTGAGAGCAGAGAACACAGTGTCCCAGGTGGTGGTGAGGCCACGGTGGTGTTCAAGAAAGGAGGCAACTGTCTGACCCGCCCAGCACGCAGTCCAGTCATAACAAACCCACAGCCAAAGCTCAGGGCCATTACTCAGCCTCCGCTCCCAGGGCCCTGGCCCTGATACAGTCTCGCCAAAACCCAAAGAGAGGGCCCTACCCAGAGGAAAGGCATTTAACCTCAGCCAAGGAGCTCAGTGGAAAGTTTTATTACTTGTCATGACCCAAAAATTAAAAAAAGAAAAAAGAGAATATTATGCTTTTGAAAGTATAGTGGAGGATGCAGGTAGGCAGAGGAAGAGCTGAGGTTAGAGTTTAGGTGGAGATGAGAAGCAGCCTTCAGGGCTTTAGAATCACTAAAGCCTGTCCCTCCACCACAATGCCCGGGGTTTATGATGCCTCAGAGGATGGGGAAACGAGACAACTGCAGCCCAAATCTTCCACCCTGAAAGAGTACCAAAAACAACTACCCAAATTAAGGCCATCTGGAACACTTAGTCCAGGTGGTGAAAGCCTGAATCTACTGAGGCCAGAGTTGTGGTTCATACTTCTATAAAGGCCAAGCCGACTCAGACAAAGTAAGCTCTGTGCCCCGGCCCTAAGCAGATCCCTCCCCACCCGCGGTCTCACAAATCAAACCTGTGGTCACACAGGGGATGAGAGAGACACACACAGAGGGCGATGACGCAGCGCCCACGCTGCTTCACTCCAAGACAAATGCAAAGAACACCTCCTACCGATACTGGATGAGACATGCTCTGCGGAGAAAAAGACGAGTCCACCTTCCACCTGCACCTGATAGTGATGCAAGAAGCCGAGCTAAGTGGACTTCATTTGCTGCAAAGCCATAACTCCAAAGCCAGCTCCTCCCAGGCCTTCGCTGACACCGGAATGGCCACTGTGGCCACTCATTGTCCCAGGCACCCACTGCCACTGGCCCAGCCCACTACCACACGAGGTGCAGCACAGAGATTGGTATTTGGTCTCCTCTCTAACTTCTCACTCAACCATGACTCCCACGGGAAGGGGCTGTCTCCCAAGCCTCTTCCCCAGGACAAGCTTGAAACAGGTTCAGAAAAGACATTCATGCAGGACTGTTGGTGTGAGTGAGCAGACACAGCCTCTGCCTTGAGGATTTGGAAATCTTAAGACAGAAACCTGCTTTCTTATACAACATGGAGGGAGCTGATCCCAGGAGCAGAAGCCAGCAGAGAATAGCCACAGCTACCAGGTACTTGGCTCTCATCGCTTGCAAGTATAACCTTAAAAAACATTGCTCGCCAGATTCTCTTCACAACCTCAAGAAGCCAGCAGTGTCATCCCTTACTGCACCACAGAGGACACAGGCTCAAAGACACCAAGTAACTTGCTTGAGTTTGCAGACCTTGACAGTAGCAAAGCTACAATTCACCCAAGGCTCTTAATCACTCCCGGTACAGCCAGCTTGCCAGATCCCAAGGTTCCACATCCATGGAGTCAACCAATCTCGAAAATAAAATTTGTTTCTCAAAGAATTGCACCTGCTGAACATATATGGACTTTTTTCTTGTTGTTATGCCTTAAAAAATACAGTACTGTATTGTTTAGAATCTACATTGTATTAGGTATTATAAGTACTCTAGAGATGATTTAAGTATATGGTAGAACATGTATTGGTCATATACAAATACTATGACTCTTTATATAAGGGACTTGAGCATCTGTGAATTGGTTTTTTTTTGGGGGGGTCCTAGAACCATTCCCCTATGGATACTGAGGATCCACAGTTCTGCCTTCTAAGATAGGAGCCTGAACTTAAAGTTACAAGCAAATCAAATGAAGAGGCATTGCCACACTGGGACCAAGTCTCCATCATGAACGCTGTGGGCACACACTCAAGCCATATCCACACCATAGCAGTCCTCTCCTTTCACTTGGCAGTTTTGTACATGTGAATGCACCATTTAGTTTGCACACTTGTGAGCTTTCTGTACATGGAATCATATCTGATCTATTTCTCTGCAGCTTGCTCTTTTAAGCTCAATGTCATAATCCAGAAATTCATCCATGTTGATAATTATGGCTGTAATTCATTCTGTTCCATGAAATAAGTTTGCTACAATTCATCCATTTCCCCATAAGGCACACATGTATCACTCTAGCTGCATCCTAAAAATTTTAATAGCTAATTTTTATATTCATCTATAAATATTCTTAAATGTCTAGTAAGTTTTTTTCTTTGACCTATGTGGGGTTTTTTGTTGTTGTTTGTTTGGTTTTTTGTGGTGCTGTGGATTGAACCCAGGGGCATCCTGCCTCTGAGCTACACCCCCAGCCCTATTTTATTTTTTATTTGGAAACAGGGTCTCACGAAATTGATGAGAGTCTCTCTAAATTGCTGAGGCTGGCTTCGAACCTGGCTTCAAATCTGTCTCAGCCTCCCAAGTATTGGGATTACAGGCATGCACCATTGTGCCCAGCAACTTACGTGTTATTTTAAAGTATATTTCCTTTTAAAATTTCTATATGAACTAGAGTTTTCAGGTCATCTTGTCATTGCTTTCCAACTTAATTGACTAAGCTTAGAGAAGATAATCTATACAAAACATATCCTTTGAAATTCATTGAAAATTACTTTATGGTCCAATACGCATCATTTTAAATAAGTATTTTGTGTGTTCTTAAAAAGAATGTAGATTCTGCAGTTATAGAATGCAACAAATTTTACATATGTATAAATTCTTAGTTTTATATATGTATTTTTCTTTATTTCAAGCTTATTACTTGTATTGTTCCTTATTGGTTTTTTCCTCCATGATATATCAATTATTGATAGAATTATGTTAAAATTCCTCCCTACAGTCATTGATTTACTTATTTTTATTTATGATTATGACTACCATTTGCTTTATATATTTTGAAGCAAACAAATTTAGGTTTGTGATAGCTTCCTCATGCCAAATAAACTCCTTATTATTCAACAGTAACCCTCTTTGTCACCAGTAATACTTTTTGCCAGCTATGAATAAATACATAACAGTATTTTGCCGATGAAAGGGGGAGTTTATATTTGCCTAGAATATCTTTTCCTACCTTTTACTTTCAAACTTTGTGTCCTTCTGTTTTAAATATATCTAGCTAAGAAGCACATCTCTACATTTTGTTTTTTTAGCTTTCCTTTATTTCTTTTTTTAATCTGATCTAAAATCTTTATCTTTTTTAGAGATTTCATTTATACTGATCACAATTACCAATACATATTTTTTTAATTCTGCCATCTCTTTTGTGTTTTTCTTTGTCCCGCTATTCCCATGTTTCATCTTTATTTTAATGATGAAGTTTCTAACAAATGAAGCTCATCATATTTTAATAGGGGAAAAAGGAATAATACTATATTATCGACCCTAATTTACAGAGGATGATAAACTAAAACTCAATGGGGAAAAGCCTTCCCAACATTAATCAATGACAAAGCCAAGGACTAAACATAAATAATACAGCATCTAGTACCCTTCCACTATACAACTGGTCCTTAACCCTGGCTGTAGTAGAAAGATTTGATGTATTACTACAGGGCATCTTCAAAGTATTCATTTACGTATGGAAGAGCTGACACTTAGGGGTAGTAAGTCATTTATCTACCAGCAGAAACGCTTGGTGTTAGCAATAAAAATCTTAAATTTCCAGAAATTTTGAAAAAATGAAACAGAAATTTGTGGAAGAAAAAATTAATTAATGAAAGCTGAGTTAGATAACCCATTACCAGCTTAAAAATAAAAAATGGAGCTGGGCATGGTGGCACATGCTTGTAATTCCAGTCCTTGGGAGGCTGAGACAGGAGGATCGCAGGTTCACAGTCAGCCTCAGCAATTTAGTGAGGCCCTCTGCCGCTTAGTGAGACTCTGTTTCTAAATAAATAAGGCTGTGGATGTAGCTCAGAGGCAGAATGCCCCTGGGTTCAACCCATATGTACCAAAAATAAAAAATAAAATGCATTTTTAAAATGTGTTATTTTTATTAGTTCTGCTCAGAAAGTTATATGAAATTTAAATATATTCAAATCTGGCAGCATTTTAGTTTTTGCCACTTTAGAAGAGGAAGCAACCCCTAGAGTATAAAAATTAATCGATATTATATTTAAGGAAAATTAGCTGGAATTAGTTGGACTTTCCTATCTTCCAGAATGAGAAGCAAGCCCAGAAAATAACAATTTTCAGGAAATAGCTAAAAAATATCCCAAGTTCCCTGCACATCTCTAACCATGTGGAGTCCAGGTCCTCAGTCTCCCACCCTCAACCCCTTCCAGGGGCTTCTGCTCCTTCTACCCTTTAGCTTCATCACCTCCACGAACATCTAAGAATTAAACATGTTTCCTGAGTTGACTTCCAAGTCAGTTTGGTTGTATTTTGTTTTTATCTTGTAGATTTCCAAACACAGATTTATTTTCTTTTCACATTAAAAATTGATAGCAGGCGAGAAGCACCTATCAGAGGATTCTGGGCAAGAGCCAGACCCCTAGATGACAAGCAATCCTCTTGGAAATACCTCAGGTCCCTCAAGCTAACCCTGCAAAGAGGGGCACAATTCTGCCTCCCATGAAAGCGGTCTATCATCATCATCATTATTATTAATGCATATTAGTTGTACACACTTATGGATTTCAATGTTACATTTACATATATGCATATATTATAGTGAGCATATCTGCCCTGCCTTCTAGTCTTTTGCCTTCCAATCTCTCCCCTCTCTCCCCTCCCCTTTCCTAATAGCCCCTCTTCTACTTATGAAAACACTTTTTTTTTTTTTGCTGTACCGGGGATTGAACCCAGGGGCGTTCTACCTCCGCGCTACACCCCCGGCCCTATTTTTTATACTCTATTTTGAAACCGGGTCTCACGAAGTTGCAGAGGGCCTCACTAAGTAGAGAGACAGAGAAAAAGAGACAGGGAGAGAAAGAGAGAGAGAGAGAGAGCTGAGGCTGGCCGCGAACCCGGATCCTCCGGTCTCCGCCTCCCAAAGTACTGGGATTACAAGCGTGCGCCACCACGCCCGGCATGAAAACACTTTTTGAATACCCACTTTGAAGAATCCCTTGCTCTCTAATCTAGACCCAGGTCAGAACAAAATGCTACTGAAATTCTGATCTAAAATATATGGTAGCATACCTTAGTTGACATTAAATTATGCCACATTGTGTGTGTGTGTGTGTGTGTGTGTGTGTGTGTGTGTGTGTATGTGTGTGTTTTACTGGAGATTGAACCTAGGGGCATTCTACCTCTGAGCTACCCCTAGTCCTATTTTATTTTTTCACTTTTGAAACAGGGTCTCACTAAATTGCTGAGGGCCTCGCTAAGTTGCTGAGGCTGGCCCCAAACCCATGAGCCTCCCACGTACTGCGATTACAGACATGTGCCACCATGCCTAGCTATGCCCACATCTTAATGAAATAGTTCATTTGCTTCTAAACTTGTGAGTGAAATCACATAGATCCTCCCACAGGCAGCTCTTCACAAGATCATTTGATCAGCAATGACCGTAGTGAACACCACCTGAAGTTTTACTCTAAAACCCTCATAATCAATGGTTTGAAAAATAAGTTGGAGGAAGTAAATGCAGGATGAGAAGGTAAGACACCTTTATCTTAAATGTCCTATTGGCCATTACCAACGTTTTCAGACTCCCCGGGAAAGTACTCTAGCTCAGGATTCTTTCTTCACAAAAAGCAAAGGAGAAAGAGGCTTAAAAGGAAATAACAAGCGTATAACTATACCTTCCTCACAAGCAGCGTGGCCATTTGAGACACTGCCGCGTGGCCAAGGAGGAGCCAGGCCAGCCTCTGCTTCCCCCATTCCATCCAGAAGCTCCACTCAAAGTCAGTTGGGTCCTAAATAGGTCAAAACAAGAGTTGGTATTATCAGAGGGGTTTTAGTGTATGTCTGAGTCAGAACACAAATTCCAGTTAATAACACAACTTAAAAGAAGACCAGAGTCGGGTGTGGTGGCGCACGCTTGTAATCCCAGTACTTGGGAGGCAGAGACCGGAGGATCCGGGTTCACGGCCAGCCTCAGCTATTTAGTGAGGCCCTCCGCAACTTCGTGAGACCTGGTTTCAAAATACAGGATAAAAAATAGGGCTGGGGGTGTAGCTCGGAGGTAGAATGCACCTGGGTTCCATCCCCAGTACCGCAAAAAAAAAGAAGACCAACATGAGTCCAAATTCAGTAAAATAGCATTTACCCACGTCTAGCATTTTCCCCACCAAAGACCCTCCACCCACCCTGAACGGTCCCCTCTGGTTTGGCTGGTCTCACTTCTATTCCCCAAATGCACCACATTCTTTCTGTACAACTCGGTGTCTTTGCTAAAGATGATCCCCTGGGACCCTCTATGGGATAGAAACTATTATTATCCCCATTTTGTAAAAGATGAAACAGAAGGACTTCAATTCATTTACCCAAAGTCACAGAAATAGGTCAGATAATGAATTGAGGCTCCCCCAGCTTAGATACCAAGACACTTTCATTAACAAGAGAAATGTAAATTGGACACTAATAAAATTGCTTAAGGTCACTCATGTTAAACCTTGCTGTCATTTACAGGCAGCAGGATAACCGATAGAGAAATTAATTAATTTCATATAAACTTACAATGAAAGTATGAGAGATACGATTCCCTTCCCCTGGGGAAGCTCTGTGTCCATGGAGGGCGGGGTGCCTGTATCTGTAGTAGGCCCCATGTCTATGTGGTACCCCAGCAGGGGCAGATGGAAACCTCCAACAAGAGTGGACATGACACCTGGGCACCAGCACCTAAAAGCCACAGCCTCAAGAGCCCCGAGAAAGACCATGGTGGCCATGCTGAGCATGGCTCAGCCCTTGAGCAGCTCAGCACCACCATAATGAACTCAATTTTCTAGCCAAACGGTGTGCGTGCAGCAGGAATCTTCCCACAACTGCTGATATGAAACACCTTGCCAATCTGTGTAATTGGAACTTGGGAACCACATTTAATTAGATTTAGAGGAAAATGTCTTTTGCACCTGAGAATTAAGAGGCACATACCAGTTACACATATAAAACCCTTGTTATCCAGAGGTAAATATACATAAAACCAATCTTGATTCATATCAAACTATAAATGCGGAGGGAGCAAACCTAGCAGCCTGGGTTTGGACCCCAGACCTACCCACACACTGGCAGCAAAGACACTGAGCATGGTGCATACCCTTTCAGCTTTGTTTTTTCATATGACAATAGCACTGACTGAGGTTTAAATAAGAACACACAAAGAAATGTTACATGCTGGTCTCATGCACTTCCCATCCTCTTAACCACCAGCTAATACTTCACTTGAGGACATGTATTTTAAAAACCAGATTTTTCCTCACTATTTATTTATTTATTTATTTATTTATTTAGTGGTGCTGGAGATTGAACCCAGGGCATTCTACCTCTGAGCCCCTAGCCCTATCTTTTATTTTGAAACAGGGTCTCACTAAGTTGCTGAGGCTGGCCCCGAACCTCCGGTCTTCCTGTCTCAGCCTCCCAAGTACTAGGATTACAAGCATGCGCCACCACGCCCGGCTTTTCCTCGCTTTTTTAAATAAAGGAATACAATTCTGTGCATTCTCAAATAACACATGCTCCCCCCAACCCCCAAGATTTTGATACACAACCTATTCATAGAGCCCTGTCCCCTGCTGAAAATCACAGATCTGGTAGACTTCCTTCCATTTAGAGACAACTCCATCAGGACCAGGACACACCACCACCACATGGCCAGGCAGAACAGGGAACTCAGACCTTAGCCTGGCTCTCAAGCCCTGATCCAGAGCTACTTCCCCATCTCTAAATTTCCAAATTAGTGGAAAGTCAATTAATTGAATCAAGGTAAGCAAGCTCAAAGGTCATATGATGGGGTTGTGCTAGTAAAATACCACTCCTCTAAGTCACTAAAAGCCAAAATTGAATGTTTTTAAGATCCCACTCAAAAAAGACCCCCAACAAAATATGATGTTTTTGAACACTTTGAATTACATTTAGAATTCATGACCTAAGTCCTACCCAAACCTCAAAACTTCTCTAAGCTTAATTATTTTAGGGGAAAAAAATGATATAATAAATTGAAAAAAAACACAACTCTTTCTGTTCCAATAGAAAGCCCCAGGACTACTGAAAATCATGTGCTAGTAAAATCCCACCAACAAAAATTATAGTCTCTTACCACTAATTCTTTCAGAAGATATTATTTTTGTGTGTGTGTGGTACCAGGGATTGAACCCAGGGGCATTCTACCTCCGGGCTACACCCCCAGTCCTACTTTTTATTCTTTATTTTGAGACAGGGTCTCACAAAGTTGCAGAGGCCTCACTAAGTAGCTGAAGCTGGCCGCGAACCCGGATCCTCCGGTCTCAGCCTCCCAAGTACTGGGATTACAAGCGTGCTCTCTCTCTCTCTCTCTCTCCCTGTCTCTCTCTCTCTCTCTACTTAGTGAGGCCCTCCACAACTTTGTGAGACCTGGTTTCAAAATAAAGTATAAAAAATAGGGCCGGGGACGTAGCGCAGAGGTAGAACGCCCCTGGGTTCAATCCCCGGTACTGCAAAATAAATAAATAAATAAATAAATAAATAAATAAATAAATAAATAATAAAATAAAATAATAAAATAAAATAAAATAATAAAATAATAACAAATAAAATAAAATAGTTACCTACTGGAAATGACGAGAGAGAAAAGCTTAGACTAGAACAAGATGGCCAATAACTAGCGGTTAACAATTTGGCTAAGAACTATGTTGGTTCACTGCTTCTGTGAGCAAACGCTTTATGGACTCTGCGCGCAGTCTCACATCTCAAGGCAAACAAAGCTTCAAATCAAGCGCAACTTCATGTTCTGCTCCTTCCCCCATTTCCTTCTGGACCCCACAGTTCTTAGCCAATTAGAAACCTCTTCTTCAGTACTGTAAAAGGAGACAGTCAGATATAAACTGGGTTAAAGCAGAGCCAGACAGATCCAAAAAAGTCTCCGCCATGGAGGGAGGGGAGGCTGCGCTCCAAGGGAAAGTTATCCATAGCCAACCTTCTCAAACTTCTACGTGCACACACTCCATTCATGCATCTTATTAAAATGCAGATTTTTTTGTCCCAAGAAATCTGGGGTGAGGCCAGGGATACTGTATTTCTTTTTCTTTTTCTTTTTTTTTTTTTGTTTTGTTTTGTTCTGTTTTGTTTCAACACTGGGGATTGAACCCAGAGGCATTCTACCTTCAAGCCACAACAACCCCAGCCCCATTTTTTAAAATTTTGAAACAGGGTCTCACTAAGTTGTTGAGGGTCTCACTATGTTGCTGAGACTGGCCTTGAACTTGCGATCCTGTCTCAGCCTCCCAAGTACTGGGATTACAGGTATGCACTACCACACTCGGCTGGTATTCTGTATTTCCAACCTGCTCCCAGGTGATGTCCAGAAGCTAGCCTGGGGACCATATTTTGAGTAGCAAGGATCCACCTGATGAATTATGCCTCCCTACAGCGGAAAGTTCATAAACCCAGAACTTAGCAACTCAACCCACCCCACACATACCATGCCCGGGCAAGGACACACACTTTACAGCTGAGAACCTGACCTTCACCCCCATAGTTATCAGCATCATGGTCACCTCCAAAAGCTCTGAGCACCTAGAGAATTCACTGGACTGAATATATTAACACATGTGGTTCCTTATTCTAAGGATTTCTTTTCTCTTTTCTTTTCTTTTCTTTTCTTTTCTTTTCTTTTCCTTTCTTTTCTTTTGCAGTACCGGGGATTGAACCCAGGGGCGTTTTACCTCCGAGCTACACCCCCGGCCCTATTTTTTATCCTTTATTTTGAAATCAGGTCTCATGAAGTTGCGGAGGGCCTCACTAAGTAGCTGAGGCTGGCCATGAACCTGGATCCTCCGGTCTCCGCCTCCCAAGTACTGGGATTACAAGTGTGTGCCACCATGCCTGGCCTATTCTGAGGATTTCTATCTGCAACCAGGCAGAGAAACAATACTGAGAATTGTGAAGCACAGTAGGTCTGGGTCTCTTCTATAGTAACTCAAACTTCCTGGGATAATATTGCTTTTATCCCAGCAAAGGCAAGGGCCTGGGTCTGGTGTTTTTAACTGCCTCTTTTCCCATACACGGCAGAGTTCTACTCTAGGTATTTGAGGGAACAGAGAATTCCTTACCCTTGAGGAATCCAAGGTCTAAATGGAAAGATCCCTAGCACCCGCCCCACCCCATGATCAAGACACTTTGAAAAACCAAGCACACAGCAAAAGAAGCAGCAGCAATGCCATTCAGCCACATATATTGATTGATTTAACTGACAGAGACCTGTCCCTTCTCATACAATCACCAATCAACATTATAACCTCACCAGAAAATCCTTCATGAGTTTGTTTAATTAGTAGACTTTGTCTTTTAGAGCAGTTTCATGCTCACAGCAAAACTGAGCACAAAATGCACAGAGTTCCCATATACTCCCTGCCCCTATGCATGCATAGCTCCCCTATATCAACAACCCCACCAGACTAGTATAATCATCCCAACTATGAACCTACGAGGACACATCATTGTCACGAATGCCCACAGTTTATAGGGCTCGCTCTGGATGCTCTACATTCTGTGGGTTTGGACATGTATATAATGACATGTATGCATCACTATAGTATTGTACAGAGTGGTCTTACTCTCCCCAAAATTATTTATGTTCCATCTGTTTATCCTTCCCTCCCCTACTAACCACTGATATTTTTATTGTCTCCATAGTTTGGCTCCTTCCAGCATATCATGTAGTTGGAATAAAGTCATTTTGTTTGTTTGTTTTCACTCTGTCGCCAACGCGTTAGCTGGAGGTCAGAAAAAGCAAATTATTTGCCCAAAGCTAGTAGAGAACAGAGATGTGTTTCAAACCAAAAGAAAACCCTGATACCAAAGAAGAACCCCCTTTCCCAGGATGTTTCTAATTATGTTGTCCCCTGTACCTAACCCTCCCCCACCCAACACTATCTGACCAAATTATCTCCAACCTAGCAGGTACCTCATAATGCCCCCATAACCACAAAGCCAGCCCAGTGACATGTACACATAAGTACTCAATAGACGGAACAGTTCAAATGTCAGCTCAAGGTGCACCCTTCCCACCCTGCAACCCCCAGGTGGACCTCATTTTACCCTATTCTCTGTCATCTGCACCTCAATTCTAGAACTTTTATTATAGTATACTGACTGTACCTATTTTATTAGAGTTAATTCACAAGCCTATATTTTCTCTCTGGGGGAGCCTTGACCACAGAGGACCAACATCCAGGAAGCCTTGACAGAGGTGGGGAGTGGGGACGGAGTGGCGAAGTCAGGCAGCCTGAAGCTCGCCTTACATTTCTGCCCCTGTTAAACTTGGACAAGTCACTTAACCATCTGGGCTGAGTCTCCTTGTTTGTACAGTGAAGGGCTGATCTACCACAGTGTCCAAGATCCCTTTCAGAGGGTGGAAAAACAGTTACTTTCTAGGCTCGAAGAGAGAAGTACTAAGAGGGTGCTGGTCACTGCCCCTGGGCTGAGTCCTGGCTGAATGACCACCTTTCAGGAGAGCAGGGGTGATATCCCCTTTGACACCCCCATTTGACCAGGGCAGAAAGTTAAAAGAAAAACATCCTGGCAAATAAGGACTTGGCCTATCAACTCACCACCAAGTAAATCTTTCCTCCTTTTGGCCCTGAATTCTCATCATCTCTTCAACCTGGCCAGATCCCAACTCCCCCTCAGCCTCTTGGCTAGGTAGACACTGTCATCACAGGGCGGCCAGGACTTGGTTCAGTGCTTTCTCTTGCATTCCCCAGACAACTCAGAAGTAAGCCACAGCCACAGACTAAAAGCCTATTTTCCAGCTGAAGACACCAAACACATGGCTAAAAAGGCCAGGTCAGTAGACTAAAATATTGCTAACGTAACAAGTGCCAAGCAAAATCCCAAAGCACCCGCCAATGTGCCCCAAGCAAAGGAGAGAAATTCACCCTCAGCCACATCAGTTACGCCATGTCTACCACTTGGTCCGTCAGCCCACTGTGCGTCTCCTTGTGAGCACAGTTCTATTACTCTTATGGGTGGCATCTGTAGATCATTTCCTATCTGTTCAGACGTCTGTGTGTACAAGTGAAAAGTCTCACCAGCAGCATATTAATTAGTCATTATTATCCAGGAAAAGCTTGGAATCACTGCAAATCTCATTCCTCCCTGTGTAATCCTGGGGTCTACCATGGAGGCTTATTCCTTCCATTTTGTATCCTCTACACAGCACCAAAGTAATATTTTTAAGGCCATACCTGATCATGTTGCTCCCCCCCCACACTTAATATTCTTCACAGTGTGCCCTTAGCATTCCAGAGAAGCATTTTCAATGAGACTCTGTCGTTCTTTATAATCTGCCTATCCCTTCATCATTCTACCTGACCTGTCCCCCTTGTCCCACGTTATAGCTACACTGACCCCACTGAGGATCACCCCAAAGCACCATGTTCACACAGCTGGGTCTTCCCACGCCTTGCTCCCTCTATGTGGAGAAACCTATGACTCAAACATCATGTTAATGACAACCCACCATTTAGGTCTTAGCTTTGGCCAGCCTTCTCCCAGGAAGGGAGCTTCCCCTCAGCCACCTGTTCCCAGTCAGATTCACTGTACCTTTTCTATGCCCCCACTATGGTTACCTTTATCCGGGCAACTTCCAACACTGTGACTATGTTACTAGACTGTGAGCTCCTTTTTTTTTTTTTTTTTTTTTTTTTGCGGTACCAGGGATTGAACACAGGGGCATTCTACCTCCGCACTACACCCCCGGCCCTATTTTTTATACTTTATTTTGAAACCGGGTCTCACAAAGTTGCGGAGGGCCTCACTAGGTAGGGGGAGAGAGAGAAATAGAGAGAGAGAGAGAGAGAGAGAGAGAGCAAGCTGAGGCTGGCCGCGAACCCAGATCCTCCGGTCTCTGCCTCCCAAAGTACTGGGATTACAAGCGTGCACCACCACGCCCGGCCCCCTGTGAGCTCCTTTTGACAGGGTCAAAATATATACTTAGCATTGTCTCCACTAATAAATCAACATACAAGATGCTCAGTAAAGGCTTGTTGACAAAGTTGAATGATTATACAATGGGTTGAATCACTTTTAAGAGCCCAGTTTAAGCACAGTCTATTGGAAAAGGGGAAGAAGAGATACAAAAGGTAGAGAACCTGGCGCCTGTCCTTCAGTGCCTTTATAAACAGTCAGCATAAACTCACAGAGGAATTGTGGTGGATGGTCTGTTCTGCATATAACTGCACTAACTCAAGGCCTACTTGCTTATCTATCAATTACTTACTCTAGAGACTTGGACAAAAAGAATACTATCACAACAAATGGCCTATTGTATTGTAATTGTAAGAATTAAATAAAAATAAATCAATATGTTGAAAACACTTGGAATAGTTCCTGGTGTTTATTAAGTACTATTTACATGTATGCTACATAAATACACAAATAAGTAAACTCTCTTTTACTTTGATAGTCCCCAAAACACAAATTCAGGAGTTTCCAACCCACATATCCTAATAGATGGAGGTACTTATTGTTGAAGTATAAGAGAGCTCAAGTGTCCAACCCCAGCTAAAAGAAAGGGAAGAAGAAGGGCTAGAGACTGGATTGAAAAGAAGCGAATCCATGGTTAACAAAAGGAAGCATCCACATTCAGAAAAGCTAGTAGTTCTACAATGCCAACAGAGAGCCCCAATTTTCTTCATCTTAACCTTCTCCTCAAGAGAAAATACATGTCTGGAGCCAGGTGGGGTGGTGCACACCTGTAATCCCAGTACATGGGAGGCTGAGACAGGAAGATTTCTGGTTCAATACCAGCCTCAACAACTTAGTTAGACTCTCAGTAACCTAGTGAGACCCTGTTTCAAAACAAAAAATTAAAAAAGGGCTGGGGCTGGCGTTGTAGCTCCAAGGTAGAATGCCTCTGGGTTTAATCCCCAGTAACTAACACACACACACACACACACACACACACACACACACACATGCTTTCTTTGTGTGGCAGATACTGCTGATGGGCTCAATTATCACTACTCCAATCCTCTCTAGCATAATTTCCTATATGTTAGAAGTTAGAGGGTCAAGAACTATATGTCCCAGAATTCCTTGCAGCTGGCAAGCTTGCAGCTGGCAGAATTCCTTACAGCTGGCAAGCTGCAAAAGGCCTAGCTTCCGATGAGCAAATGACTTTGAGGGTGACTTTTTTTTTTTGCGGTACTGAGGATTGAAACCAGGGGCATTCTACCTCTGAGCTACACCCCCAGCCCTATTTTTTTATTCTTTAGTGTGAAACAGGGTCTCACTAAGTTGCGGAGGGCCTCACTAAGTAGCTGAGGCTGGCCGCGAACCCTGATCCTCCTGTCTTAGCTTCCCAAGTACTAGGATTACAAGAGTGCGCCACCACGCCCGGCTTGAGGGTGACTTTGAAAGTGAAAAAAAAACATAATGTATGGGCCATGAGACGAGACTCTTCTGAAAGAACAGTGGCAGAGACATAGAGTTTGCCATGCTGCAGACTCCAGGGTCCAAACATTCGGGAGGTGCTGCAGCTTCCTGATGGGGCAGCTTTTGCACCAGGTTCTCAAGCCGGCAGCTGTACAACAGCAATGGTCTTGCAGAGTGGCTCTGGAAACTCACTTATTATGGCTCCTGTAGCCCTTTCAATTATTGTGAAATATCCTTAAATCCCTGCAATAATTTTTCTTCCTTTTAAAATGACTGGAGTGGATTCCATTGTCTGCAATGGAAACTTGATTAACATACTATGGGAGAAATGTTTCTTCTGATTGGAATCCAGCTCTAGATTTATAATAGAAGCATTGTGAACATAATTTACTTTGAGCAACATTATTCTAAAATAACTCTATTCAAAGGAAGACAATGGCATAGCAGAAAACCAGCTAAGTCAATCAAATAAGTGTTTAAGAACTAAGCCAGGCATGGTGGTGCATGCCTATAATCCAGTGACTCAGGAGACTGAGGCAACAGGATCACAAGTTCAAGGCCAGCCTAGGCAACTTAGCAAGACCCAGACTCAAAATAAAATTAAAAGGGCTAGGGATGTAGCTCAGTGGAAGAGCACCTCTGGTTACAATCTCCAGTATTGAGGGGGGGACGGATAACAAAGGCAGTGTTTGTTAGCACATATTCACAAATGTACCTGTTTGTGTATTCCAAAAAGAAACAGAAAAACACCTGCCTTACTCACCAGGATATATTTTTCACTACTGTATTGCTTTTCCCCCACACAGAGAAAACAGTAGAGAGCTGAATATATATTTATTATTTTCCTTAACCTCATATTCAACATGTTTCAAAAACAAAACACAAGAGAAATACTAATCATTTTTGTGTATCTAATTCCCAAGCAGCATTATTCACTTATTATTTACTTTGAGACCATGTCTAATTCCTAATTTCACTGAGCAAAATTTTCTGATCACCCTCTGTGATCAGAGAAAACCTTTATAAGGTTATTGAAATCATAAATGTTTCCCTGTACATTCAAAAGCAGCAAACTCACCTTAATGGTCTTTAAATCTCCAGACAAGAAACATAAAAGAAGACTAATTTTGGAGGAATTCTACACAGAAGAAGCACTGCTCTCTGGATGAACTCAGGCTAATGATTCATCAAACGTTAGTGGAAGAGTTTTCTTTTTCTTCCAACAGCTGCTTCGCTATTTCTAAAATAATTTGAACTAAATCATTTTACTGCTTACAATTTCCAAGACAACACTCTCATCAGCCAAAACTTCTTAAAGATAAAATGCTCTCACTAATAAAATTTTTTTTTGTATAAATAGCCAAATCTATACTGGAACAGCTTTCCATCCTGCGTAAGTGAAGATGTTTACAAGGGTGGAAATGGTACCAACGGGACAGGCGCAAACAGTACCATCCAGTGTATTCCATGCCTGATCTCTTCATCGCCCTCACCACCTAAGCCAGGAAAACTGGTCCAGGATATGATGGCAAAGGGAATGTGTTTCATCAGAGAAGAAAAAAGAAGGCCTCTTAAGAGGCCTTCTTAATTAATATGGGTAAATTCTATAAGTATCTTAAACTCAATTGCCAGACTATATCCATAACATCCTCTGGTTACAACTCCCTTCCCACCTAATTCCTAAAAGTTACTCTGGATTGTGCAAGACTATGCATATACTTGGTTTAACATGACAGATTTGTTTCCCTGCTTTATCTGTTCCATATTCCTCTCATTCTTCCTGAAGCTAACAAAGAATAAATCCGTATTAAGCCATTTTCTGTTACTATAATGAAATACCTGAGGCTAAAGAAAAAGGCTTATTTATCTCACGGTTCTGGAGGTTTGAGAGCATGGTGCTGGATCTGGTAGGAACCATGGTTAATGGCATCATGGCAGGAATGCATGTGAAAGGGAGAGATCACATGGCAGACAAAAAGTCAGACAGAGACTGGGGTCTCATGAGAAATAAGTTAATCACTTCTGAGGGTATGCCTCCAGTGACCGACTACTAGGGCCCTCTTCTTAAAGGACCCACCACCTTTTAACATCACCATACCAGAGAACAAGCTTCCAACAGAGGAACCCTTGGGGATACACTCCAACCACATTCAAACCATACCAGAATCAAATGTTTAAAAAGAGACACTAAATTCCAGTATGTAGTCAAAGGCACAAAAACTATACTATACTTGGTAGAAAGTCAGTCAAGAAAGGAAGCATGGTCTTTCCAAAAGTCAGAATGTTACAGTGATACATACATATCCACATTTGTAGCAGTATAATTCACAATAACCAAATTATGGAAGCAACCTAGGTGTCTGTCAACAGATGAATGGATAAAGAAAACGTGGTATAGACATACAATGGAGTTTTACTCAGTCATAAAGAAGAACAAAATTATACATTTGCAGGAAAATGGATGGAACTAGAGAACACTATGCTAAATGAGAGCAGCCAGTCGCAAAAGTTAAAGATTTTATGTTTTCTCTCATATATGGAAGCTAGAGAGAAAATAGGAAACAAAACAGACTTCCGATAAATGAGGAAAGAGACTAGTAGAACAATGGGAGGGGATTTGGGGCAGGGGACGGGGAGGGGGAAAGGAGAACAGATAAAAGAAACAGTTCAAATCATGCCACGTCCACATATGAAGGTATCACTACCAATCTCTCTAATGTGTATGGGGAGCCGGGGCGCGGGGTGGGACCCAGAGGAAAATACACCAAGTGCTGGTGCATGTGTGTTTCTATCACTTTGAACCTCACTATGATGTATAATTACAATGCGCCAATAAAAGTATTTTTAAAAAGCAAACATGATAAAAGAAATAAAGGGAACACTGCATCTTGTCCAGCCATGGCGCAGGGGAGTGGAGGAACATTCTTCACAATTTCTCCTTGAATTTTCCTTGAATTTTATACAATGTATAGAAGACCAGGGAGGGAGGTGTATGGAAGGTTTCTCCCATACACCATTCATTTATTATTTATTTATTTATTTATTTATTTATTATTTATTTATTTATTTTGGGGGGCACTGGGGATTGAACCCAGGGGCATCCTCCCTCTGAGCTACACCCCCAGCCCTATTTTTTTATTCTTTATTTTGAAACAGGGTCTCACTAAGTTGCAGAGGGCCTCACTAAGTACCTGAGGCTGGCCACGAAACTGCAATCCTCCTGTCTCAGGGCCCCCTAGTACTAGGATTGCAAGTGTGTGCCATCACGCCCGGCTCCCATACACCTTTTAAATGTGCCTGTTTTGCCCTTTAACTACCCAAGCTATCAACAGCCCTTCCCTCCCAGAGCATCTCTGAGCATGGCCAGTCCTGTGGTTTGGATATGGTCCCCCAAAGGATGATGCGCTGAAAGCATTGTCCTCAGTGTGGCAGTGTTCAGAGATGCTGGGACCTTTAAGATGTGAGGCCTCGTGGAAGGTCATCAGGTCACCCGGGCATTGCTCTCTGAAGACATTAATACAGTTCTCACAGGGCTTGA
The DNA here is from genome assembly GCA_004027185.1 of Glis glis. Lineage (NCBI taxonomy): Eukaryota > Metazoa > Chordata > Mammalia > Rodentia > Gliridae > Glis > Glis glis. Next base: position 42,400 of record PVJS01000600.1, on the reverse strand, counting down.
TTAGTCCTCTTGAGAGTGGGTTGTTATAAAACAAGGCCACCCCGTGGCTTGACTTCTTCTGCACACAGCTGGATCCCATTCCCTTTTTCCATCATAGTAATCCTCTCACCTTTTAAATAAAAATGTCTGCCAGGCACGATGGCCCATCCCAGTACTTGGTATTATAGGCTAATATAGGAGGATTGCAGGTTTGAAGCCAGCCTCAGCAACTAGCAAGACCCTCAACAACTTAGTGAGATCCTGTTTAAAAATAAAAAATAAACCAGGCCTGGTGACACGTGCCTGTAATTCCACTACTTGGGAAGCTGAGACAGGAGGACCATAGATTCAAAGCCAACCTCAGCAATTTAGTGAGGCCCTCAGCAACTTAGTGAAAGCCTGTTTCAAAATAAAAATAAGCCAGGAATGGTGGCACACACCTGTAATTTCAGTACTTAGGAGGCTGAGACAGGAGGATCACAGGTTCAAAGCCTCAATAATTTAGTGAGGCCCTCAGCAACTTAGTGAGACTCTGTTTCAAAATAAAAAATAAAATAGGGCTGGGGGTGGAGATCAGAGGCAGGATGCCCCTAGGTTCAATCCTCAGTACTAACTATGAAAAGTCTATTTACAAAATGCCTTATACAAACAACTTTACACAATATGTAGTTCTTAGGGATAAAGAGCTACCAAGCAGTGGATCAGAAGTTGCAGTTACTGGCATAAAGAGTTAAGCAAGGTTAAGCAAGGTAGAGATATATTCTACTTTCTTTCCAGACTGCATAAATCTTTCACCTTTTATTAAATATTTTCATGGAAAGGAACAACTCTGAGGTTTTTTGGGTTTTTTTTTTTTTTGCAGTACCTGGGATTAAACCCAGGGGCATTCTACCTCCGTGCTACACCCCCAGCCCTATTTTTTATACTTTATTTTGAAACCAGGTCTCACGAAGTTGTGGAGGGCCTCACTAAGTAGCTGGGGCTGGCTGCGAACCCGGATCCTCCAGTCTCAGCCTCCCAAGTACTGGGATTACAAGCGTGCGCCCCCACGCCCGGCTAAACTCTGAGTTTTTAAACTAATTTTTAAGGTCTTGCTTTGGAAGGGCTAGTAATGTTGCTATGAGATATTATTCCCTGGAAGAAATAATGTAGCACAGGTGTAAATGTTCCTTAGTTTAGCTTATAGTTTAAATAGGTTATGAAGAGTTGCAGGGCAGGGTTTTACTAGTTTTCTGTCTGTAAATTTTCCTGCTGAATGCCAGAGGGACTTTCTCTGGTTAAATCTGAGTTGCTAGTTATCTTAATGTTAGAGACAGGACTGGCTGGAATAGTTTAAAGACATTAGCTTTCCTTCCACTATGTCTTCAGAGTTTAAGAATCCAGAAATTCTGAAACCCATGTCCTTAGAGAGGGTAACTAAAGGTGCTGAATTACAGCCACAGAATTGAAGAGCTTCCGGTTGCCTGATGACAAGTAGAGAACTCATAAAGTCCTCTTGCTCCAGACAGTACCATGTCCACTCAGAAGGGACCTTTCACTGAGGATACAACACTGATTTCTACTTCTTGCCTAATAAATATTTAATAAGTATTACAAGTATGAAAAATTTGAGCTAAGATTTGCTCTCATAAAACCTAGTAGCAAAATTATGATGGAATAACCTTCATCCACCTCAAACTTTTCAGCAGCTACTGTCATCTCTGAAAGCAGCTTCAGTCAGTTCCCCACACAGACGCCACCTTTCACGTCTCCCACATGTCCCTTGATCTAGCACTTACCTTGCTGCTGCTTCTAATTTCTTTTAAAGAGACATCAACTGTCATGTCATGATTTTAAGAGGTAATAACCTTTTTAAGAATGCCGACAGGCACCACTTTGAGGGAAGGTACTGAGAGAAGGAAATGTCTCCCCTCCTCCCCATTTCCCCATACCACCCCCCAAATTTCAGCAATAAGATACTATTAAACCTGCTCTATCCTGGAGTGATCCCTGTCCCCCTATCTCTGAATCCTGTTAGAGCACTTATAGAAACACATGTGTGGTGTTATGGTTTAGATCTGGACTGTCCCCCCAAAAAGCTCACGTGTTGAAAGCATGTCCCCAGTGCAGCAGAGTTCCAAGGTGGGGCTTTTAGGCAATGATTGGATTTTGAGGGCTGTAACTTCATCGGTGCATTAATCCATCTGGTGGACTAATCATTCAAATGAACTTACTGAGTGGTAACTACAGGCAGGTGAGACATGGCTGGAAGAGGTAGGTCACTGGGGCCATGTCCTGGAAAGGTTATGTTCTCCCAGCCCCCCTCCCCCCCATCTCTCTCTCTCTGCTTTCCCACTGCTAAGCAGCTTTCTTTTACAAAGTCATTCCACCATGATGTTTCTGCCTTGGAGCCAGTTTACTTCTGAAACCATGAGCCTAAATAAATCTTTCCTCCTCTAAGTTGTTCTGGTCACAGTGATAAAAAGCTGGCTAACACAAGTGTATAAATTAACCTTATCCCCCTCCCAAGGAGAATTCTTAACATTGGAAGTATCCACATGAAGAACCCACACTCCAAAATGTGTGGGTTAGCATTTGAAGGATCGCAATTAGAAATCCACACATCCCAGACATAGCTATAATACAAATAACTCCAGTGACAGAAATAAATATTTTACTAGTGAAAATGTGTAGGTTAAAATTTTTCTTGGGCTCCAATATGTTTATAAGAATAAGGCATATATCATCCTGAACTTCATCAAGATGTATGATGACAATGCTCCAATAAAAAATAATAATAAAGCATATGAATCTTTTGAGACAGTTCCCAAAGATCCAGGGAGAATGGCCCTGGGTCTGACACTCCCTTGGTCTGTGCATTTCACATAGGAAAACTCTATACCTGACCAAACTAGAAGGGTGGCTGCTTCAGAAGGCAGAATAGAATCACAGCAGCCTCAGAGAAACCCTTCTGCACTGCTTGTTGGAATACGTAGAGAGACAATGGAGGCTTGCAAGCTTCAGACACAGGTTCAAGGATGGGTACCTGCCTACTAATAAATATTTGTAGACATGGCAGAATTCAAACCTAGACTCCTTCACTGTAACACACCACTGGAGGCAAGGTTGTAAGAGAAGACATTGACCTCCTATCCACCTTCAACTGTTAGAAGTTACCCAGAGTAAAACCAAAGAATTTGATTTTTTTAAAACCACCAAATTGGCCTGGGTCAGTTCAAAACACAATTGTTCTGTTGGAAGCTCAGCTCAAACATACATCCACCAGGGATTTTTCCCTGGTGATTCTAAGGTTTTCCTTGGTGATTCCAAGGTTAGAGACTCTCTCAGCAATTTCTGGTTATAAGGACCAGGGACAATCATGCATACAGAAACACTCTGTTAAGTGCCATGCCAGAGCCAATTTTCAGGAGGATACACAGGTAGGGCCAGTCACTTTGGCTATATACAGCCTGTATATGTTCAGATCAAGGGATGCTCCTGCCCTTGTTCAATACTTTGAAGCCCCACCCCTATGAGAGCTATAGGACATTCACCTGACATTCTCAGGCTGAATATAAACTTCTTGAGGAGAGAACTCATACCTCTTCCTTTCCTCAACCCACAGCGCTTACCACAGTCTGGACCACAGTGCCAGTAATAAGCACATACTTACTCATACATGGACTGGATTGTGGCTGAGAAATTTCTCGCCATTCTTTAGGGAACATGGTCTTTCATCTCTGCACCCAGTTCTCTGACACACAGTAGACTTCTGATAGTGTTTTCTGGGTGGAGGCAAGCATGCCTCTGTGGCTCACAACTTCTTGTAAAGGAACATCAGTCTCGTAGCAACAGTTGCCTTGTCTCATGTGTCTAAACTCTGGTGAGTTCATGGAAGTTAGGCCTTCCCTCGTTTTCATGAAGTTGCAGCCCTGCAAAGATTATTCCAGTATTTCCCTTATACCTCTGCCTCCCTCCAGCTGATGGGAGCAGATTACTGTGCAGTTTGGCTGTGCTTGTGAGTTTTCAGCCTGCCCTTATTAGCACAAAATTGGATTTTATACAGCTCTGCCCCTTCACAGAGGGGCCTCCCAGCAGGGGCAGATTCTTGTGTCCTGTGCCAGCCCTTGTGGGCACAGAGAACATGGGCTGGAGTCTCCAATCAGCAGAGGCAAGAAAGCCACGGATTAGTGATGGCAGGAAGGCTCGCAGCACGGGTTGGAGAACTCCTGCTCTTTACCCGTCAGTACCAGGCTTCTTGTGTAGTCTCATCCCTGCTGCATTTCCATTCTGATATGTGGAAGATTTGCAATTAGGGAGAAAAAAGGGGAGATGGTAGTGATTTATTAGTGAGTGCAGGAAGGGAACTGTAACCATCTGCCTTATGTAAAAAATAGAATAGGCAATGCAAATGCATAAACATCAACTTTGCTTATTAACACTTAGCCACCAAGTACCCTGCTCTGCTCTCGTCTGTTCCTGTGTTAGTCAGCTTTTCATCACTATGACCAAAATACCTGACAAGAACAACTTAGAGGAGGAAAGATTGATTTGGGCTGTTTCAGAGGTCTCAGCCCATGGTCAACTGGCTCCCTTGCTTTGGGCCTAAGATGAGGCCGAACATCATGGCAGAAGGCCAGGGCAGAGGAAAACTGCTCAGCTCATGGTAGCTGAGAAGCAAAGAGACAGAGAGATAGAGGAGCTGGGGAAAAGATAAATGCTTCCAGTTTATGCCCCCAATGACCTACTTCCTCCAGCTGGGCCCTACCTCCTAATAGTTCATTCAGTTATCAAGGGGTTAATCCATCAACTGGATTGATCAGAGTCCTCATGACCCAGTCATTGTCTAAAGCCCCACCAGGACCGTGCTCTCAACACATGAGCTTTGAGGGACATTCCAGATCCAGACCATAATAGTTCTATCTACTACTGCATGGAAGATAGTTTCTTTTTTATTGAATGGGTCCTTGAAGAAGCCAGGGGATAACAATATGAGGTTAGAACCAAAAGTTTACCTCTGCAAAACCAAACGATCAAGTTGTGGGGATGCGATAGGGGTGACAAGGCAGAGAAGCCACTCAGAGGCCTACTGAAAGAGCCCACAGGAGAAACGACATGTGGAACCCTTCAACGACTGTCCACTACCCCCACTACAAAGTGCAGACTCCACATATGGCAACCTGCCACAGGAAAACACATTCTCAGAAAGAAATGAAGAATCGATTACCTATAAGGCTCATAATGCATTAAGATAATGCTAAGGTGCATTATGCTCCCTCCAGTGGCAACCCCTTTCCACATTTAAATGCTAGAGAGGGGAATCAACGACTCTTAATGCTAATCAAGGAAATAATCATCCACTGAAAAAGAAAATAATGGTAGCCACACATGTATTGAGCATCTATTCTTCACCAAGCACACTTGTGTTGGGTGCTTTTTATCCATCACCTGCTTCTCCATTACCTCCCATTCCTATATTCCAGATAATAAAACTGAGACTCAGAGAAAGCAAATGGTTTTCCCAGATGGAACAAAGTCAGACCTGAACTTAAGTCCATTCAGCTCCAAGCCTGAGCTCTTTCCATTGGAAATAAAAATGAAAGGAAAAAATGAATAACAACACAACCCAATGTAGAGCTTCCTTTGCATCATATTGACTTAAACTCTACAATCTTAAAGCATATCCTGTAATCCCAGTACTTGGGAAGCTGAGACAGGAGGATCACAGGTTCAAGGCCAGCCTCAGCAACTTAGCCAGACCCTGTTTCAAAATAAAAATAAAATAGGGCTGGGGTTGTACCTCAGAGGTAGAATGCCCCTGGGTTCAGTCCCCAGTACCAAAAAATAAAAATAAAATAAAAGCATGTTTACTACATAAGGCATATGGCACTGAGCCATTTCCCTTATCTCCTTAGTACCACTAGAGAGAAGACAGCAAGAAAAAAGAGAGGGGATAGCCAAGCACCATGACAGATAATGCCAAGAGGGAAGGCGCTGGGCAGGACCCTTTCCTGGCCACACACAGGCCCCCAGCATGAACAGATGAGACAAAACAGGTTGCAACCTCCGCCGTATGTGGAGTCTGAGCAGCCTCTGACCATCTCCCCTCCATGGCTGGTGTCACACCAAAGAAGCTGACAAGGCTGAAATGCATTCATGATTTGGGCCAGGATCCTCCAAACCCTAACATCACTGACACATGAAGGGCTATGGTTAGGCCCAGCTCCCTTTCCCTGTCCTAAACTTCACTTAGAAACATCATCTCTCTAATACATTCTTCCTTTTTCCAATAATAGTGACCCTCACTGGGACAGCATCTACTCTACTACAGATCTTGACAAATCTTACATATTCTTGGGAGCTAGGAAGGTCAAGCTCCTCCTCCCAGAAGCAGCATGTGATTGCTGGTGCCCACAGTGGTCTCTCCCTGCTGCGACAGAAACACTGTCTGCCTGGCATTTACTTCCACGTCCCTCTGTCACTTCAATGCATTCACTCTGTCATGCAGTTAAATTCAATAAAATACTCACTTACTCTATTCCAGGCATAGGAGATATAGAAATGATTAGATCCCAGTCCTGCCAGTGGTCTAGTGGGGATGGCTAATACAAAATAAAATTGCATCAATAACTTCATCATAATTCTATTCAAAGCATTACTATCACATCAGCCTGTTTGCTTCCTTCTGCTGTGGTTTGGATATGGTTGAATGTGTCCCCCAAGGCTTCATGTGTTCAAGGGTTGGCCTGAACATCAACACCCCCTGACCAGAGCTCTGTTATGAGGACTGAACACTTAGAAGAGGTCGTCTCCCAGAACTCTGGAGCCTTAGCTGGGAGTTGAGCAGCTGGATGCTGGAATGATGGGAGCCAAGAAGTCAGTGAACACACATTCCCTTTGTCTAGAAGTAGCAACACACTGCTGGGCTGAGTTTGCCCCTGACGATCTGCAGTAGCTCCAAAACTTGTCAGGGCCTGACCCTGTGTTCATTTTCTCATACTGCCTCACAATAGCTTCTTTTCAGCTAAATGTCTCTTGCTCTAAAATTTGCTTATTTTTTCCCCTGGCAAACAATTCTATTCAGTATTATCTGAAGTGCCTGAACTGTGATTCTATACAGGAAAAATCACCATTTTGTTGCTGTTGTAAGAGATCCAATAGTGTTGTATTTCTACGTGTGTGTGTGTGTGTGTGTGTGTGTGTGTGCGCGCGTGTGTGTTACTAGTGATTGGACCCAGGGGCTTTGTATCTCTGAGCTACACCCTCAGCCCTTTTTATTTTTTTATTTTGAAACAGGGTCTCACTAAATTACCATGCACTGACCTCAAATCTGTGATCCTTCTGTTTCAGCCTTTCAAACACTGAGATTACAGGCATGCACCACAATCCCCGGCCTCAATAGTGTTGAATTTTTAAAGACTGGATCCCAGAGAGTACAAAGGTCATTTCCTACTACTTCTCAGATTCTACTTTGCCAGAAGCTTCACAAGTTTCCTCACCTCTGAAATGGGCACAAGTCTACCTACCTTATATTCTAATGATTCTAAAAAGGACTTATATAAATAGGAAATGGATGCCATGAATACAAATTCAATTTATATCTATTTTTCATGGAATTTATTTCTATTTTTCATGGAAATATCCATGGGGTAGAGGAACAAAAGCCAGAAAGGGCAACCCAAGCAGGGGAGGACATTCCTCCTAGTCCCAGACAAACATGGGCTTTACATCTAACCTACTGCCTCCATATAGGGCCAGAGCTGGAAAAAGGAATAGGCTACCTAGCAAATCAAAATGGATACTGAGGGAAATTTGTTAAAATTCCAAGCAGGATCTGCAACTATCAAGGTAGAAAAACAGTAGTACAGGCAGTACCCAACTTGGAAATGAATTATCTTACCAAAGTTTATTGGTAAGTAGGATGTTCAGAACTTTAAGCATTATTTTATGTCCCAGGCCAGCCCAAAAAAAGCTGATTGAACTTAAATCTAATATAGTATAGACTTAGAGTAAAAGTAATAAAAAGCAGCACTTCGATATCATTTTTAAAGCACTGAAACAGGAAAGCAAATATACATCTCATAACTGGCTTTGATCTTAATTCACCCCAATCCATGAGCTGGGCCCTGGACCTCCTACTGAGGTCCTTACTGCAATGGGGTCCTGGGATACTGAGAGGCAAAGATTGAGAAGAATCCCAGGGAAAGGGGTTCTGGTGAAAGAAAAAAGGGGCCTAGCATCTCTCCACTGGAAAAGGAGGGTGTGGTACCTACCCACATCATACTGGCACGGAGTGGTACCTGTTACATCAGAAGGGCACAAGGTCTGACAGAACAGTGGTCACCCTGGCGGCTGCAAAATGAGTTACATCAGAAGCAAATGAGCCAGTCCACAGCCAGGAGAGTGCCAGGGAGAAGAGGGGCGGGAATTCCCAGCATGCTCCGCAGCAGCGTGGACAGCAGGGGCCCTGAGAGGCTGGAGGAGGCCATCCCTACAAGTTGACAAGAGTTAAATGCAGAGAGTGTGCTTGGTTCTAACAGCTACAGCTGTCAGGATGGTACTTCCTCAGCTTTACCAGCATGAAAAGTATACTAACTGATAAGGTTACAAAATCGGATTTCAGGTATCTTAAGAAGAATCAGGGAACAGGAAGATAAAGACTGGGGAATGCCTTATCCAATACAGCACACTCATACTTTTACAACAGAAAAGGCCCTTCGTTCCCAATTATTACCACATATTATATTGCACCTAGGTCAACTTCAAACCCCAAAGTGATACAAAAATACTGAAATCAGTTTTGAAAATCGAGAAGGTTTATCATTTATTCACTTTGTACCTTCTTTAGTCCTCCAAATAAACCGCCAGTCTCCAGGTCAAATTCTCGGTCCAGTTCCTCTTCATGTTCTAACAAGAAAAATAGTCTCCATTAGTCACAAAGCTAAACAAAACTAGGATGGTTAGAGAGCAAAGACACTAAAAGAAATTGGAGTATGTCATGGAAAAGCAGCCAGAGGACTAAGCGACAGGCAAGAAACCTGCCTCTCTCCTTGACCTCCTTTCTGGGTTTCTGTGACCTGCGTTCCTGAAAATATGGAGTGGAACTGATGTCCTTTTCAACTTATAATAAATCTCACAAAAGGAGAGGGGACCAAAGGAGATAAGTGTCCAACTCAGGGACACGTGGAGGGGTGGGTACAAATGCACCACTTGTACAGGCTGCTAGAAATTTTTACAGAGACCATGCCACCAAACTATGGTGCTTGTGACTACTGTTTTATATGATAGCATGTTAACAAGATATAATAGGGCCGGGCGTAGTGGCGCATGCTTGTAATCCCAGTACTTTGGGAGGCGGAGACCGGAGGATCCAGGTTCGCAGCCAGCCTCAGCTCTTTCTCTCCCTATCTCTCTCTCTCTCTCCTTAGTGAGGCCCTCCGCAGCTTCGTGAGACCTGGTTTCAAAATAAAGTATAAAAAAACAGGGCCAGGGGTGTAGCGTGGAGGTAGAACGCCCCTGGGTTCAATCCCTGGTACTGCAAAAAAAAAAAAAAAAAAAGATATAATAGGATGGAATCAAAGCAAGGTAATAAGCATGCTTATAAGTAAACAAGGCAATTGATTTTAAAAAATAGAATAAAATCTTCAAATACTTCTTGATGGCATACAATAACCAGACCTGGTGTGTGATACTAGGAATAAAAAGGAACAAGACTGGCATGGCTGTGGCCTCCAGGGGCTTACATGACACTGGGGAAGACACACACACACACACACACACACACACACACACACACACACAAATAAGAACGACATTAGTGCTGGGGATTGCCTTGACAGAAGAAGTCAGGAGTGCTATTGTCCAGTAGGCAGGGCGGGTGGGGGTGGAGCTCAAAAGAATGTCCTAGGCTGGAGATAAAGATGTAGGAGTCCTCAGGACAATGGTAGTGACAAAACCACCAGAATGCCTGAGAGTCCCTTAAAAACAAGGACAAAGACTGCATAGAAAAGGGAAAAGCCAATGCTTATGAGATGAACAAAAGTACAAAAACCACCAGAAATGAGAAGGAGCTGCCCAGAAGGAAAACCAGAAGAGAATGATGTCACTAACACATGATCATGAAATGATGCTGTTTTCAGCATGGTATCGAGGGGCAGACTCACGCACACTAGATGAAAGCAGTAGCCCAAGCCCCAAGCCCCACGTGACGCTGTTCCCACCAAGAAAACAAAAGGGAAGGGTATCACACACTGGCCCAGGGTGCCACGTGGCAAGACTCCAGGAGCCCTGTGCTCCAGGAGTGTCATGGAGCTGTGTGGCTGCAGCAGGTGTGTCACTGCACTGGGGCATTGGTCCTTTCTGTTACAGCTGCACACATGGGTCATGTTATGTGTCTCTCGTGCTGAGGCTCAAGTCCAAGGAAACAGTCTGCCAGCAAATGACAAGTCACTGTAATCCAACAGAGGAGCAGCAGAAAGCTCTGAATGCACTTGGAGAGGATGGAAACCTCTCTGCCTCTTCCCTCTTTTGTTTTGGCATCATGTTCACACAAGTGCAACCTCCAAAAACATCAGAATTATACACAAGTCAAACAAAGCCAAAATTTGAGCTCTTTCTTCTTCTTCTTCTTTTAAAGAATACATTCATAAGCAGCGAAGTAACATGCTAACCTCAGGCCTCCTGAAACTGGAACATTTCTCCCTCTAGTGGGAAAAATTTGCTTGCCACCTCCTACAGCCTCCAAACAGGAAATCTTCAGCCAGGAGCGTCCAGAACCTAAGAACTCTGTGTCAATTTCCCTCATTTAGTGAAGGAAAAATTCTCCTATGCAGACAGGAAAGTCAGGATAAAATCCTGCCTAGACTGTCCAATAGAAATACAATATGAGCCACACTTATAAAGTTTCTAACAGCAACCAAAATAAGAAAAAAATTAGGTGAAATTAATTTTATTATATTTTGTAACAACAAAGTATTCAAAATATTATTTCGATATGGAATCAGTATTAAATAATTCTTAAGAAGTTATTTTACATTCTCTTTTTCCTACTAGTTCTTTGGTTTGTTTGTTTTATTTATTTATTTATTTATTTTTGTGGTACTAGGGATTAAACCTGGGCCATTCTATCTCCAAGCTATACCCCCAGACCTTTTTTGTTTTGCGGTACCAGGGATTGAACCCAGGGGCATTCTACCTCCACGCTACACCCCCGGCCCTATTTTTTTATACTTTATTTTGAAACCAGGTCTCACGAAGCTGCGGAGGGCCTCACTAAGGAGAGAGAGAGAGAGAGAGGGAGAGCTGAGGCTGGCTGCGAACCCAGATCCTCCGGTCTCCGCCTCCCAAAGTACTGGGATTACAAGCGTGCGCCACCACGCCCGGCTTGTATTTTTTGTTTTGAAACAGGGTCTTGCTAGGTTGCTGCAAGTCTCGCTAAATTGCTGAGGCTTGCCTCAAACCTGCAATATCTTAGCCTCCCAAGTACTAGGATTTTAGGCATGTGTTACCACACCCAATTCCTACTAATTCTTTGTAATCCAATGCACACATTGTCCTTAGAATGCATCTCAATTCAGATTTGCCAATTTCTAGTGCTCACTAGCCATATGTGGCTACTGGCTACAATGGACAATATATGTGGTACTGGCTACAATGGGCAATATATGTGGCTATTGGCTACTAGCTACAAAATATGTGGGTACTGGCTACAATGGACAATATAACTCCAGACAAGTACTGGACAATATAACCCAGACCAAAAATTCTCCCCCACATTTTGGAGAATTCCTACAAATTACCCTTGCCTGATTTCTTGATACAAACAAATGCTACATATATATATATATATATATATATATATATATATATATATAAAACATCGATTTTAAATTACAACTTAAATCCATCCATGACCCCTTTGGAAATCACTGTCTTAAATTAGCTGAAAATTCACAGCTGCAGGATGCAGTTGATTGATACAGGTGAACAGAAACTGAGAACCTGCAGCAGCTGATCTTTCCAGGATCCCTCAGCACCTCCATGATGCCACCTTCCCAGGTAGCGAGCCCATGCTTTGGCCAGCACTGAAGTTTTCATCATAACCCAAATGCAGCCAAGCAAGAGGCTGCTGCAAACAGACAGAAGCCATCTGTGCCTGGAAATCCCCTCCATACCACACAGGGTGGGCCGTGGGGGCAAAGCCAACTCTTGCCTCTAGTGCCCGGGTTCCATTTCCCACAAGTCAGTGCTCCACAAAACTGCCTGAGAGCATAGAAATGAAGCAATTTCCACTGATGAGCCCTGATTACTATGTCAGCTGTTGATTCTCCCCCCCTCCCCCCACAAAAGGATACATCAAATCCCCATCCTACCTACTGAGCCAGAGGATTTGCATTTTAATCGCTGCCAATGAGCAGTGGTGGTAAACCATTTACTTAAAGCCTCTAACTAACCTACCGCCTTCACCCTCAACATTTTGATGGGAAATTAGTTCTGGGGTAGGGCTAATTAGAGGGCAATAATCAGGAAGAAGGGAAACACACACACACACACACACACACACACACACACACACACACACACACCCTAGTCTGATAGACGCCCCTATCATGGAGGAGCACATCCAATCCAATCATGGCGTATGCATCCTGCTGTTTCTATGCATTTGAAAAACTCCAATCAGCTCCTAGGGATTCTTTATTTCCCTAGGAAGCCGGTGGATACAGACTGTGGCAATAAATGAGAATGGGGAAGGGGGGCAGAAAAGATGGGCTTCTAACGATAAGAGAATTTAAGGGTAAGCAACTCTCAGATATTCATAAGCAGATTATCATATAGAAGACAGGTGATAAGGTGCTGGTTTTTCCATGACACTTGAGTCTTGGGGGCTCTCTCTCTCCCCTATCCCAATTATCACTCAGGGAATGAAAATGTGATTTAGAAACAACCAAGCAAAAGCAAATCAGATGTGTAAATACGATGTAAAAATGATAAACTTCATAAATGGCCTGCAAAACTCCCAAATAGTGCTGCTCACCTAAGAAATTCTGGGATCTCTTAGGACCAACCACCAGGTACACAACTTGTATGGGAATCCTTATTGTTCATGGGAGAGGTAGATGATGCCCAGACTGAAATGGAAACTCTCAAGCCAAGAGGCAGCCATAAGCTCTGTATGTGTTGAGGGGGAGAGGGAGGGAAAAAGGGAGAGGGAGGGAAAAAGAGAGAGGGAGGGAGGGAGGAAGGGAGGGAGAGGGAGGGAGAGGGAGGGAGGGAGATCCAACAGCTCTGGTGGGGGAGCAAAAGGAATGACCAACAGGGATATCAAACACTAGGGGTTGCCCTCAAATGCCCTCCAACCTAGGCTTGTCCCAAAGCCCTTATGAAAGGTTTATTAAAAGTATTAGGAAGTAGAGTCCCTGAAAGCCAGCACTCTCCCTACCTAACTAGAGAAAGAAAAACATCTTTCCTCTACCTTTTCTTAGGGTCATGGCTGAAGCTCCTATAATAAAGACAAAAGTATAAAAATTGATTTAATGTTAGTTTACATGTGATAAAAGAAAAATTCTGAGATGTTCTAGATCTAATTACAAAGAGCCAGAAGATGGAAGGAAGGAAAAATGGGGGGTGGGGATAGGGAGGTTAATCAGTAACAAGCTATAGGCCAAAAATAATGAAAGCCATTCTTGAATATATGTTAAAACCTTAAGTTCCATCACAGCTGACCACCAGGGCCTGTCTACATATAAACTTTCCCCACTACTAACCCCACCATTACAGAAGCAACAATTACTTCTCCTCATGGACCGCCCTCCTGGCCCAAAACTTTCCCCACCTCACATAGTCCCATCACTGCCATCAATAGCCAATGTTGGCTCAATGTAAACAACTTGTGCTTTCCTTCTCCAAAGTTTATAAAAATTCCCTCAGCTTTAGATCTTGCAGACCTTTTTCCAAGTTCTACCTAGCTCTGCTGCCAGAAGTTTCGGGAACTTGTCCCAGGATCTGGTCCTTTTCCTGGTTGGCATCTGAAACAGCTCAATGAACACTTATGTTTCAGAGATACCTGTGTCTCAGGAGTTTTGGTTTAACACATGACACAGGAACTTTCATAAGGAAATGAAGGCTTGAAGGAATGATTACCCTTGCTTATTGCTATGCTAGTTTTCATGAAAACTAGCTGTAGAGAAATACGACACAGCAAAGAGTATGATCTAATGTGGATAAGCTTTGGGAACTTAGCCAGGCCTGTGTTTTCAGATTCCTATGTGTCCCTGTGTCTGCAGAAAGAAGGATATTCCTTTCCTCCAGGTATAGCAAGGGCCTCTCTGGCATGGGGATCTCATGACCCACTTCAGGAAAGATCAGAAAGTTCTTCCTAGGTTTGTTGACCCACCTCAGAGGAGAAGGACAGAGAGCAGGTGAGACTGACCTTCCTGCTTCTTAGCACTTCTTAATGCCCAGGTGCCAAATCTTGAGGTAGTATTCCTGAACCCCATCACCTACCTTTAGGACCAGTATCAACTCAGGAGGAAAATGCCAGTGTAAGCCTGAAAAGAAGGGCTGGGCCAAGAGATTTGGAATCCCTGTAAGAAGATGGTGACTCAATTGTTTCCTAAGACCCTGGCCATAGGTCCCAAGGCAGACAATGGTCAAACACCATTGTCAAACACAACATGAAGCATCACCCAACAGAATGCTGGGAGCCTTCCTTTCAATGCTGCGGTGCAGGCTGTCCAGTGCTTGACTCCTGCAGGGCAATGTACTTGGGTCTTTTCACAAAGCCTTGTTTTCTGAAGGGCCCTGGTGACTCCGTGTATGGTCAGCCAGCTCACCTGGTTCCCAGGGTAAGGCCACTTAATCAAGGACAGGACTAGTTGCCTTTGTTTCCCCACCCCAAACTGGGCTCTCCAGGGCTACCAGCCAGCTTGCAACCAAATTTCCTCTAATCACAAAAGTAAGTGGGAAAAATTTCCTCCTAACTAATAAAGCCCCATACCCTCTGAGACGTTAATATTGGATGAACAATGTTAACGACAGAATTAATGTTGGATAAACAATGTAAAAGAAAAAAGTAAGCCGGGCGTGGTGGCGCACGCTTGTAATCCCGGTACTTGGGAGGCTGAGACCAGAGGATCCGGGTTCGAGGCCAGCCTCAGCTAATTAGTAAGGCTTCCGCAACTTCATGAGACCCGGTTTCAAAATAAAGGATAAAAAATAGGGCCGGGGGTGTAGCTCAGAGGTAGAATGCCCCTGGGTTTAATCCCCAGTACTACAAAAAAATAAAAAGAAAAAAGTAGTCTATAAGTGAGCTGCTATGTCCTCTTTTAAAACCGAAATTAGTAATAATGAAGCCCACAAGTAGTATGTATAGGAAGAAGTAAAAGGTAGAAGGTGAATGTGTTCAACTATTCCATTTGGGGGGATGCCTATTATATAAGCAAAGAAAATGGGGGTTACAAGTCTAATAAATACTTTCCACCATAAAAATAAGGCTCTTTAAATATCAGGCCTTTCTGGTATTAGAGTTCATTTAAAGAAACATTAACTATGGATCACTGAAGATTAAAGAGATGACAATAAAGCTCCTGTGAAGTCAAAACATAAATCGATGGAAAGCACAATTCCATTTATAAAAATGTCATTAATATACAACTTTTCAGGAAGATAGCTACTGCACAGAGGAAGGTATGCTTGGGCCCTGTAAAGTCAGAAGGATCTAGGATGACTGCTGTTCTAAAGGAGAGTAATCTTCAGAAACAGGCAAATGGTAGAATTTAAAATAAATAAATGTAAGAATTTGTTCTTGGAGAAACAAAATAAACCTGCTAGACAAGACTTTGATTAATTTCTTAAGACAGGTGAAATGAGACACATTCAGTATCCAAAACATTATAAGAATTTGATAAACAACTGTATGTATTTGAAAATTTTCATGATATAGAAAAATATAAATTACTCAAACTGACTTGAGAAGAACATCTAAATATACCAATAACCCTGAAAGATACTGGAACATTTTCAATGAATTTACTCCTAAAAAGACTTCATGCCCAAACTTACAAGTGAATGGTATCAAGCTTTGATGATGCAGACATTTTTTTTTTTTTTTTTTGCCGTACTGGGGACTGAACCCAGGGGCATTCTACCTCCAAGCTACACCCCCAGCCCTATTTTTTATTCTTTATTTTGAAACAGGGTCTCACTAAGTTGCAGAGGGCCTCACTAAGTAGTTGGGGCTGGCAGCGAACACAGATCCTCCTGCCTCAGTCTCCCAAGTACTGGGATTACAAGTGTGCGCCACCACACCTGGCTCAGACATTTCATATACTAGTTCCATAATATTTTTAAAAATTTTTGAAAGGAAGCTTCCTCATTTGTTTTATAAAGCTAGCAGGGTGCCAATATTGAAATCTGGGGATAAAACTACAGGCCAACCAATCTCACTTGGAATTAGTATTTTTCAAAAACTTGGGAAAAAACAGTGTATTTAGAAATACCTAGCTGGGCATGGTGGCACATGCCTATAATCCCAGTATTTGGAAAGCTGAGACAGGAGGATTGCAGATTTGTGGACAGCTTCATCAACGGAGCAAGACTCTCAGCAACCTAGGGAGACTGTTTCAAAACAGAAACATAAAAAGGGCTGGGGTGTAGCTCCGAGGTAGAATGCTCCTGGGTTCAATCCCCAGTACTGCAAAACAAAACAAAACACACACAAGAAAAACTGTGGTCATTCATGGTAGGTTTGTTGTAAGAATCCCTGTGGTTTGCTATTGGAAACCTGATTACTTTAAAATATCACATTAATGGCACAATAAAAGGCAAACCAGGTAATCTTCTGAATGAGGGCTTTAAATTTCATAAAATTCAACAAATTGCCAATTTTAAGAGGAAGCTAGATGGACTCCTTAAGGTGATTTTTTTTTTAAATAAGCAATTGTAATCCCAGTACTTGGGAGGTGGAGACTGGAGGATCCAGGTTCGCCGCCAGCCTCAGTAACTTAGTGAGACCCTGTTTCAAAATAAAGAATAAAAAAATAGGGCTGGGGGTTTGGCTCGGAGGTAAAATGCCCCTGGGTTCAATCCCTGGTACTGCAAAAAAAGTAAAACTTGTATAATCTGTCACTAGTGGTAAAAACAATACAATGATTTCTGTTAAGGTTGGAATTAAAACAGGATAATGTCTGACTATGATATTGCCTTAGAAGTCCTAGCAAAGGAAAAGAAAAGAAAGCAAAGAAGAAGCAACAGCAGCAGCAGCAGCAGCAGCAGCATCAAAACCATTGTCATTATCTGTGGATGGTATTATCTAAATAGAAAAAACACAAAAATCAAATGATAAGCCAACGGGACAGAAGATAATTCAATAAATTGTTAGATTATAGAATAGATAAACCAAAATAAACACTTTTATTATAAAACAGAAGCAATCAGCTAAAAAGTGTGGGAAATATAATTGGAAAGTATACCAATCATAAAATGAAAAAAAGACTAAGAAATAATCTTAAGAATTTTAGCAGGATCTATTATAAAGATGACCATGAACCTTCACTAAGGGAAAAAACAGAAGACTGAATAAATAAAGAAAAAATAGTATATTCCAGGAAGGAAAGACACAATGCTGTAAAAATATCAATCATTTATAAATTAATTTCTAGGCTTATTTTGTAATTCTAAAACCCTACTGTATTTATTGGGGGGTGAGGACTTGGCAATATCAAATATGTATCCTGAAAAATAAACCAGTAAAAAAAAATACATAAGAAAGATCTGGAAATAAAAAATGAGTAGTAACTTCTTACTCCAAAAACTTAAACATTTTATAAGGCAAAAATAATTAAAATGGTATATTACAGATATAAAATTGTTTGAGAAATCAATGAAACTGAAAAGATAGCCCCTCAGTATGGAGTTTAAGAATTTAATACATGATCAAGAGTGTACCTTAATTCAATGGAGAAAGACTTAATAAATAATGTTTAATTATTTGTGAAAATAATTTAATTACTCATCACACATCATATACCAGATGCATTTGAGAGGGATTAAAAAATAAAGATTTAACTTGCTGAGAGTGTCACAGGATGGACACTATCCTATAGAAAAAGTGTTAATTTGCACAATGGTCCCAGAGACTAACCTAGGTCTATCAAGAACCTATAAAGCCTTCTTGTAGTTTCGCTCTCTAATTCCTCTCCTAGAAACCCTTCTGAGAAAAACAATCAGAAACAATACAACAATACAAGTACAAATGTGTTCCCTACAAAATAAATGTACTAAGGAATAAAAAGGAACAGAGCAAACCTAAAGAAACAATAAGGAAGGAAATAATAAGGGCAGAAATCAATGAACTGGAGAACAAAAAGAAACAATTGAGAAATCTAACAAAGTCAAACACTGAAAAGATTAATGAGATTTCTGACAGTTGACCAAAGAAAGAAAAAACACAAGGGAGAGAGACATGAAAAAAAACAGAACAAGGGAGGGAGGGAGGGAGAGAGAAGATACAAATAAAACATACAATAAGGCAAGAGACTAGGAGCTGAGCCCAAAGGGAAGGTGCGCTTCAAAAGTAAAAAATTAAGTGCACACACACGCACACACACAAAGAAAAGGACAACTAAAGGACACACACACACACACACACACACACGAGTATTATGAACCACAATATAGTAATCAAATTGAAAAGCTACATAAAACAGGCTCCCAGAAATCTACAAACTGTCAAAATACAAGAAGAAACAGAAAACTTAACTATGGACCAATAGATAGTAAAGTGAAATAGTTGTTAAAGGATTCCCCCTCGGAAGCTTTCACACATGATCCTTATCACCATTGTTTTTCATGGATGAGAATTCAGTTGTTTTCATTTCAAGTAATGAAATGTAACACTTTTAACCTGATATGGCTATGAAAATAGATGGCCCTCTTTCAGGCAAAGGCATTAATTCTTTCAAAGCTTATTGTGCACGCCTTAAGACTTGGAGTGGAACACTGTAAGGTGCATGGTGTGTTGCAACTTTCCTCATGTTCAAGGTAAGCAGAGACAAGTGTTTCTACTTCTCCTAAACTATGAGGCACAAACTTAATGCAGTAGCTGTGGATTAGCTGCAAAACAGCAGGGCACTTAGCACAGCGGATCACCATCACCCTCCCCAAGTATTCCCATGATTTTGAGGTGCTCTCTACTTGGTGGGGTTAGGGGTAAGAAGGCATATTCTGTTCAGTCCCTGCTGTTGATTTGTCCAAAGATTCTGTTTGACTAGGGCTGTTTAAATTAGTCTTCTGTCCCTGATGGCTGGCCAACCCTGCAACTGCTGATGGAAGGGAGCAGTGGACAAGATGCCTGCTTCATGTCAAGAAAGAGCAGCCATGCAGATGCCCAACTTAACTAGCACGTTGTGAGGCTCCAGTGCATTCCAGGCACTATCTTTGCTCCAGAGGTAAATGCCTAAGAAATTTTCCCACTGACCTACTTCTATAATGTAGGTAAGTAGCACTTTAGGATGGCAGGTTCAAAGCCAGCCTCAGCAACTTAGCGAGGCTCTCAGCAACTTAGTAAGATCCTGTTTCCAAATAAAAATAAATAAATAAATAAATAAATAAATAAAATAGGGCTGGGGGTGTAGCTCGGAGGTAGAATGACCCTGAATTCAATTTCCAGGACAGGAAGGAAGAGAGGAAAGGAAGGAGGGAGGGAGGGAGGGAGGGAGGAAGGAAGGGAGGAAGGGAGAGAGGGATATAGAACCAAGAAGGCTTGTCACTGTACCAGTTAAGTGCACATCGGAAAGACAGAGGGATCCAACTTTCATGAGTTGAAATGGCCAAAGGATTAGAAGAAGATGCTTCCTGAAAGTGTTCTGAGAAACACTTTGGCACTGAAAATCAGAGAAAAAGCATTGGGATAAAAGAAGCCTTGGGCTACAGCAATGAGCCAAGCAGCACACAGCTTCTGGACCGTTTGAGGTACAGAAGTTTTATACTACCCACAGAGGAATTTCCCCCATCCTGGCAGCTACCATGACACAGGAAGGAATACAATTATTTGTTCCACTGGAATAAAAGTGTTCAGCATAAACTTAACAGTAGAATAGACAAAAGAGCTTCTCCCTTTAAAACAAGTAGCTTTAGGAAAATACCAATGAATATGAACAGCAGAATAGAAAACATACCAGGTCTAGGGGATGGGGATGTAGCTCAGTGATAGAGCACTTGCCTAGCATGTGTGAAGCCCTGGATTCGATCCCTCACAACACACACACACACACACACACACACACACACACACACACACATATCCAAACAAAGTATCAGGTCTAGAGCCGGGTGTGGTGGTGCACGCTCGTAATCCTAGTACTTGGGAGGCTGAGACCAGAAGATCCAGGTTCACAGCCAGCCTCAGCTACTTAGTGAGGCCCTCCGCAACTTAGTGAGACCCTGTTTCAAAATAAAGAATAAAAAATAGGGTTGGGGGTGTAGCTTGGAGGTAGAATGCCCCTGGGTTCAATCCCTGATAATGCAAAAAAAAAAAAAGTATCAGGTCTAGAGTTGAATTGGCCTGGTTTTAAGCCCCAACTCCATTACTTATTAGATGCATAATCTTGGAAAAGTAGCATTTTCATCCTCAGTGTCCTTAGCTGGGCAAAGAAGTATGACCCCATGTGGAAGAAAGTCCAAAGCCAACCACCATCGATCCCTCCTCTTCCCACACATGCACGCAGCTCTGCCCAGTAAGTGGTGCACTCTTTCCTTTCTTTGAGTCTACACCAGCCCTGTGATTTGCTTTAACCAGTTAAATCAGAATAACCAGTTGAATGTATGGATATTCCCTCTCACAACTCTTTTTCAACATCTTATTAGAAGTCTTAGTTAATGCAATAAGACAAAAAAGGGAAAAAAGGTACATAGATTGAAAATGAAGAAATAAAACTATCTTGGTCTACAAATGATGTGATTATGTCTGTAGAATATCAGAAGGAATCATCAAAAAAAAATTCTGGCACTAATAAGTGATTATATATCAAGGCTGTAGGATATGAAGATAATGTACAAAAGTCAGTTGTTTTCCTATATACCAGCAATGAACAAGTGGAACTTGAAGTTAAAACACAATACCATTTCATTATCATTCCCCAAAATAAAATACTTAGGTACAAATCTAACCAAATATGTACACAATCTGTATGAGGCAAACTAAAAAATGCTCATTAAAAATAATCAAAGAAAAGCTAAACAAAAAGAGAGACATTCCGAGCCGGGCGTGGTGGCGCACGCTTGTAATCCCAGTACTTTGGGAAGCGGAGACCGGAGGATCCAGGTTCGCAGCCAGCCTCAGCTCTCTCTCTCTCTCTCTCTCTCACTCTCTCTCTCCTTAGTGAGGCCCTCCGCAACTTAGTGAGACCCGGTTTCAAAATAAAGTATAAAAAATAGGGCTGGGGGTGTAGCGCGGAGGTAGAACGCCCCTGCGTTCAATCCCCGGTACCACACACACACAAAAAAAAGAGAGACATTCCATGCTCCCATTGAACAATAAATACTGAAGAAGACAGTACTGTCAACATGTCAGTTCTTCCCAACTTAATCTATATATTCAATGCAATCCCAATCAAAATCCCATCAAGTCATTTTGTGGATATTGATACATTGATTGTAAAGTTTATATGGAGAGGCAAAAGACCCAGAATAGCCAACACAATATTGAAGAAGAAGAAGAAAGTCAAAGGAATGACATTACCTGGCTTCAAGATTTATTATAAAGGTACAGTAATCAAGACAGTGTGGGTATTGGTGAATGAACAAATAAATCACTGGAACAGAATAGAGAGCTCAGAAATAGACCCACATAAATACAGTCAACTGATCTGACAAAGAGGAAAGGCAATACAATGGAAAAAGACAGTCTCTTACTAGACATCCACATCCAAAAAAAAAGTGAATTCATACACAGACCTTATATTCTTCACAAAAATTACTCAAAATGGAGCATAGATGTAAATTCAAAATGCAAAACTACGAAAATTCTAGAAAATAACATAGGAAAAAATCTAGATGACATTAGATATTCGTGATTAATTTTTCAATACGATACCAAAGGCATCATCTATGAAAGAATTGACAAGCTAGAATTCATTAAAATTAAAAACTGCTTTGCAATGAACACTGTCCAGAAAATGAGAAGACAAGCCACGGAGTACAGAAAAAATATTTGTAAAAGTTGTATCTAATAAATTTAGGACGATTACCCAAATACACAAAGATCTCTTAAAACTCAACAGTAACAAAATGAACCACCCAATTTTAAAAGGCCAAAGAACAAAACAGACACCTAGCCAAAGAAGATAAACAAATAAGCATATGAAGAGATGCTCCATTTCCTATGTCATTAGAGAAATGTAAATATTTTTCATTATGGGAAAACAGCAATGAGATACTACTGCACACCTGTGAGAATGGCCAACATCCAGAACTCTGACAACACAATTGCTGGCAAGGATGCGGAAGCAACAGGAACTCTCATTCATTGTTGGTGGGAATATAAAATGGTACAGCCACTCTATTAGATTTGTAATTTCTTTAAAAAACAAACATACTCTTGTCCTTGATACAGCAATTACATTTTCTGGCATTTACCCAAAGGAGCTAAAACCATATGTCCACACAAAAACCTGCACAGAGATGTTTATAGCGGCTCTATTTATAATTGTTAAAACCTGGAAGCATCCTAGATGTCCTTCAACAGGTGAATGAATAAACAAGTTGGCACATTCAGACAATGGAATATTATTCAGAACTAAAAAGAAGTGAGCTGCCGAGCCATGAGAAGACACTGAAGAGCCTTAAATGCTTATCACTGTGAAAGAAATGTGAAATGCTTATAAATGTGAAAGAAGCCACATTGAAAAGGCCACCTACTATATGACTGCAATTATGTGACTCTCTAGAAAAGGCAAACTATGAAGACAGTAAGATCAGTAGTTGCTGGTTAGGGAGAAGAGATGAACAAACAGATCGCAAAGGATTTTAGGGAAATGAAACTACTCTGTATAATACTCTAATGGTGAATACATGTCATTATACATTTCTCAAAACCCACAGAATGCCTGTCACCAAGAGTGAACCCTTTGTAAACTATGGACTTTGAGTGATGTGTCAATGTACGTTGGTTGTAACAAATACACCACTTTGGTGCTAGATGTTCATAGTCAGGACAGCTGTACATGCATAAGAGCATTGGGGTAGCCAGGTGTGGTGGTGCACATCTGTAAATCCAGTACTTGGGAGGCTGAGACAGGTTCGAGGCCAGCCTTAGCAACTTAACTAGACCCTCAGCAACCAAGTGAGATCCTGCTTCAAAATAAAAAGGGTTGGAGGTGTAGCTACGAGGTAGAATGTCCTGGGTTCATCCCCAGTAAAAAAAATAATAATAATAACCAAAAAATAAGGAGCATGAGGTACATGGGAACTCAGTACTTTCTGCTCAATTTTGCTCTGAATCTAAAACTACTTCAAAAAGTAAAGCCTATTCAAAAGCGAAAAAAAAAACTCTCAGAACTGTGAGAGATAATAAAATGGTGGATATTATTTTAAATCACAAAGCTTTGGAAAGTGCATTATGTTGCAATAGACAACTAAAACATTTGGCTATGGAAGAGACTGATTAACTGCTAATACTCACTCATGCTTTCTTCCCCTAGAATAGAATTACCCTCGAGTTTGGGCTGGATACATGACCTCCCAAGCAATGATTATGTTTCCTAGCTTCTCTCACAGGTAATGTGGCCCTAGAACTAGATTCTGGCAAATGAGACCTGAATGGATATGATATACAAATAACTTACAGATCATGTTCAGAAGAGGAGAGGACTGTCCTCCCCTTCCCTTCCATCCTTCCTGCTGGGAAAAAGCAAAGATGGCAGCTGGAGCAGCCACCTTATATGAGGAGGAAGCTCATGCTAAGGACCTCAGAGGAACATGGTACAAGGAACCAGAGTGTCTGATGCTTTCTGGACACCATGCCAGCCATGGACCACAGTTATCTTGGATGCTGTGTTTCTGTGACCGCGGCTATTTCTAAGTAATATATCATCTCATTGGTCTGTGTGACAGATTACATCAGAAATAAAGTGTCCAATATGTGCCTGATACAGAGCAGGTTAGCTGCTTCTCCCTGGGTTCTGAGAGTCTAGAGCCTCCAGCAGGGGATGCAACCACTCGGCCAGCCTTGACCAAACAACAGTCCCCATCTACTGTAAATGATCAGTCTCTGCCATCAAGCCTGTGGCTCTGAGTGGGACACATGTAGAATGGAGAGAAAAGTCAACCTGGTGTCCCATAGGAGAGTATGCTACACTTTGGGCAGGGCACTCTCAAAGGTGTTTCCCAAAACATATCTGTGCCATTTTATTTTATTATTTTATTTTATTGTGGACATGGGGATTGAACCTAGCACCTCACACAACTGAGCACATGCTCTACCACTGAGCTACACCCCCAGCCCCTACCTTTGTCATTTTAAATGTCCGCACCTATTTCCAACATACTCCCTTGCCTTTAAGTGAGGTCCAAACTCCTCAGTGGTATAATTTCTTTCATAATACATAGCTGCTTTTTTATCTGAGTCTGACTCTTTCCACTCTCCCATCATACTCTGCCTTCCAGTCCCACTGAGTGGTTTGTAGTTCCTGGATCATAGAATGCTTTCTCACACCTCAGTGCTATTACACAAATTCACCTGCTTGCCTGGAAACCTACCTCCATCCACAGCTCCTCAGCTCCCTTCTCTCCTTGGCTGGCTCCTGCTCTTTAAGACAGGCTCAGCAAACCCCATCACATCTAGGAAACTGTCCTATGGCAGAGACTGCTTGGGACCCCTCCAAAATTCTCTTTCAGTCACAGCATAAGAGGTTTCAGGTAGCACATGCCACTAAGGTTAAGACTATTTCTCAGGCTCCAAGTGTGGCCATGTGACAGTGCTGGCCAGCTGGGTGTAAGCAGGAGCAACGAGTGCTTTTGCCAAATTGCTCTCAAAAGAAAGAAGGGTTCCCTTCCCGTTCCCCATAACTATGGACTGGAATGTGACTTCGGAATAATTCACCTCCAATACACAGACAAAGACAACACACTAAAGATGGCAGATCAAGAAGATAAAAAGAAGCAGGGTGTGGTGGCGCACACTTGTAACCTCAGTACTTGGGAGGCAGAGACAAGGAGGATCACAGCTTCACAGCCAGCCTCAGCAACTTAGTGAGGCCCTCCACAACTCAGTGAGACCCTGTTTCAAAATTTAAAAAAAGCCGGGCGAGGTGGTGCACCCTTGTAATCCCAGTACTTGGGAGGCTGAGACCAGAGGATCTGGGTTAGTGGCCAGCCTCAGCTACTTAGTGAGGCCCTCCACAACTTTGTGAGACCCAGTTTCAAAATAAAGGATAAAAAATAGGGCCGGGGGTCTAGCTCAGAGGTAGAACGCCCCTGGGTTCAATCCCCGGTACCGCAAAAAAAATATTTTTTTAAATAAATAAAATAGGGCTGAGGGTGTAGCTCAGAGATAGAATGCCCCTGAGTTCAATCCCCAGTACCACACACACAAAAATACATAAATAAATAAATAAAATAAAAATAAATAAAAGGAATCAGTGTGGTGGTGCATGTCTATAGTTCCAGCTATTTGGGAGGCTGAGACAGGAGGATTGCTTAAGACCATGGCCTCAAGGCCAGCCTGAGTAACATAGCAAGACCCTGACTAAGCCGGGCGTGGTGGCGCACGCTTGTAATCCCAGTACTTTGGGAGGCGGAGACCAGAGGATCCGGGTTCTCGGCCAGCCTCAGCTCTCTCTCTCTCTCTCTCTCTCTCTCTCTCTCTCTCTACTTAGTGAGGCCCTCCGCAACTTCGTGAGACCCGGTTTCAAAATAAAGGATAAAAAATAGGGCCGGGGGTGTAGCTCGGAGGTAGAATGCCCCTGGGTTCAATCCCCGGTACCGCAAAAAAAAAAAAAAAAGGCCCTGACTAAAAAAATAAAAAGGTAAAATGGGTCTGCGCCTCTAACAGACCCTTGAAAAAACTATGAAAAAACTGAAAAGAATGATGGCAAAAGAGAAATCTAAGGGGATCCTTGGCATTCTGAATGCATGTTCCCTCCACAGCACTCGACAGTTGTTGAATCACGCCCTATCACAGGAGGGGCTGGGTGCGGCTCAGTGGTAGAGCATGTGCTCGGCCCGCACTAGACCCTGGGTTTGATCCCAGCACACGCACAAACAAGCAGCAGTAGCTATTACAAGAGATGAGCCACGGAATCACCTAAAAAGGCCCAGCACTGAGATAGAACGCTGCATGGACTCAGATCATTAATTCAAACTACCCATGACTGGGGGGAAAGTAAGGCAGGACCCAAGTCATCCCGACCCTACAGGACCATCTTCCTGAATCTTCCACCTTGGGGCATTCCCTTCCCACTTCCTTTTTTAGTAAGTTATCAGAATAGTGCGGAGCCTTACCTCTGGAGACCTTGTAAACTTCGTAGAAAGAATAGAAGTGGAAGCCGAGTGAAGCAAGCAGGTAAAGAAACAGTTCCCATCGGGGCAGCATTGTTCCTTCTCACGACGGGTCCCGATGCCCACAGCCAGAGTTTCTAGGAAGAGAAACAAGAAACGGAGAACAAAACCTGAAACCACAGAGCTGACACTAGACAGCAGCCTCTTAACATCAATTCAGTTAGTTCACACTCCCTGGGAGCACCCTGTGAGTGACACAGACATAACCAGCATCAAATCCCCCTTCCCGATGACCTCACGCCACCCTGATTCCAGCACGCACAAACGCACGTGGCCTGCCTGCCCAGGGTGGACAGAACTCTCCTAGGAGTGCCCAGCCTCCCAGCACAGCATAGATCAGAGAGTTCTCTCCTTTTGTGTGACACGCTTTCTACCCTGTGGAGTGGGACTTTGGAGAGCAGGGACCATGATTTCGGATTCCCCAACACCTATCAGTGTGCCTGGAATGTAGCAAGAAGGGAGGGCCAGGTGCTCTATGAATAATGAATGCTTTAAAAGCCTAAATAAAAGAAAAGCATGAATAACCTCCAAGCCTCTTCTAAGCCAACAGCTTCAACCTCCTCAGCCTCCTCTGCAAATGGCATCCCACAGTTGTGGAGGAGAACAGATGAGTAAAAACTGCCCTGCAGCCTGGGCGTGGTGGCACACCTGCCTATAATCCCAGTACTTGGGAGACTGAGACAGGAGGATCACAGGTTGGAGGTCAGCCTCAGAAATTTATGGAGGCCATCAGAAACTTAGTGAGACCCTGTTTCAAAATAAAAAAGTAAAATAGGGTTGGGGGTGTAGCTCAGAGATAGAATGTCCCCACTGGGTTCCATCCCCCGTACCAAAATAAAAACAAAAAACAAAAAACCTGCCCTGCAGGCTAGGGATGTAGCTCAGTGGTAGAGCTCTAGCCTAGCATGTGTGAGGCCCTGGGTTCAATCCCAAGTACCAGAGAGGACCCGCCCTGCCTTCTACATGTCTGTGCACTTCCTAAAGGGGATAATGATATGAGCCCAGGCAACTGTGGCAGACACTGCTAGGCCCCCCAATATCAGCCTCCCTTCTTACATGGTAATTGAATGTGTATCTGGACACATGGACACTGAGCTCAACGCTACACTCTAGCTAAGTGGACACTTGAATAGTTCTGGCCAAAGGGGTGTGAGTGCAAGGATATGAAGCTGGGGTCACCCCTTCGTTTCCTCCCCTTCCTGCTCATCGGTGTTGGGGTAGCCACTTTAGACCAAGAGGCAAAGCCACAAGAAAAACAAGTGAGAAGATATCTCTGTCCCTGGCTCCATGGACCACCCCACCCCTAAAACTGCCCTGGGCCACTTCTACTTGGACCGTTACATGAAAGGGAAATGCACTTCTAGGTTGTTTAAGCCTCCACTAGTCCAGATCTCTTGGTCATGCCAGCCACATCTGCATTCTAAGTAATAGAAAAGGTAAAGGAAAGCTAGACCTAAAATTTCTGCAAATTAGATGATCACAAATGTTCTCAAATAACAGAGTTCACTAAACGTAAGCCCTTTTATGGATCTCATTGCTTTACTCAATCTTAAATGCATGTCATTATGGATGTCAAATTAAATTAAGAGCAAAATTTTAAGCCCAAGCAAGCACTTTTATTTTTGGCATTGTGGTGGTAATGGTGGTACCAGGGATGGAACCCAGGGGCATTCTACCTCTGAGCTATACCCCTAGCCTGATTTTATTTTTTTGAAACAGGGTCTCACTAAGTTGCTAAAGCTGGCCTCAAACCTGTGATCCTCCTGTCTCAGCCTCCCAAGTACTGGGATTCTAGGCATGTAACACCACACCCAGCTCCAAGCAAGCACTTCCAATATATGACCGTAATACCACAGCCCAGACTTCACACATTATCTCTTTTTGTTTCACAACAGCCAGGGGAAGCAGGTAGAGCAGGGGAGGGAGGCATTTTATCAATGACAAATGTGATGAGGTCACAGAGGCAGAAACAATTGACCCAGGAAAGACAGAAAGACAAATACTCCACGATCTCATTTCTATTTTGATAGAAAGACAAATACTCCACAATCTCATTTCTTTTTTGTGGGGGAGGGGTACCAGGGATTGAACCCAGGGGCATTCTACCTCCGAGCTACACCCCTGACCCTATTTTTATACTTTATTTTGAAACCGGGTCTCACGAAGTTGCGGGGGGCCTCACTAAGTAGCTGAGGCTGGCCACGAACCCGGATCCTCCGGTCTCCGCCTCCCAAGTACTGGGATTACAAGCATGCGCCACCACGCCCGGCTCACAATCTCATTTCTATGTGGAATCTAAAATAGCCATCCTCACAGAAGAAGAGCATAGAACAAGAGTTGCCAGGGGCTGGGTTGAGGGAGGTCAAGAGGTACAAAGCTTCAGTTAAACAGGATGAACACATTCTGGAAATCTATTACACAGTGTGGTGACTATAGTTAATAATAATAATGCATTGTATACTTGAAAAGTGCTGAGAGTCAATCTTAAGTGTTCTCACTATTAAAAAATAAGTATAAGCTATAAGTTCAAGCCGGGCGTGGTGGCACACGCTTGTAATCCCAGTACTTTGGGAGGTGGAGACCGGAGGATCCAGGTTCGCGGCCAGCCTCAGCTCTCTCTCTCTCTCTCTCCTTAGTGAGGCCCTCCGCAACTTCGTGAGACCCGGTTTCAAAATAAAGTATAAAAAATAGGGCCGGGGGTGTAGCGTGGAGGTAGAATGCCCCTGGGTTCAATCCCCGGTACCGTAAAAAAATTAAAAAAATTTAAAAAATAAACTATAAGTTCAAAAATCTGTGTTTCTCCACCCAAGGTACCCCATGGTCAGCACCTAAAAGTTGCCTAGGAAACTTGGCCGGTTGTTCCTGCAATCAGTCATGGCTTAAACACCAGCCTTTCTGAACCCTGGCACTTCAACAATACTTTCTAGGTGTGCTACTATTTTTCAAAACCATTTCTAGCTTCACACATTTCTGTTCACATGCCATTTTTAAAGTCCTGGCATCTCCTGGAAAGACTTAAGATTCCTTTTTGGAATTTTTTAGGAATAGAATAGTTTTCTCTTTAGTGGGAAGTTCATGTTAACTTGGTTTTATAAAATCTCTCCTCTCAAAGGCTATTGCGACTGTATTGGATGACCTCATCTCATTAAGAATCTGAGTGTACTTGGGAGGCTGAGACAGAAGGATCAGAGGTTCAAGGACAGCCTTAGTAACATAGCAAGACTCTCAGCAAACTAGTGAGATTCTGTTTCAAAACAAAAGAATTTTTTAGACGAGATAGGCGCATTCAGGGGGTATGGCCGCAGACCAAAAGAATTTTTAAAAAGGGGGTGCTTAGGGTATAGCTGAGGTAGAATGCCTCTGGGTTCCATCCTTAGTACCACACACAAAAAAGAAAGAACTGAACTTCTAAAAATATTACTAAAATTTGAATATAAATAATCTTGTAGAATAAATGAAAGTTCTAGATGCCCTACTTTTTAGAAGTTTTTCAGGGACATTCTATGTAGAATAATTCCCATGCATTAAGGATTTACTCATGGAGAAGTACAAAATTCATTTTTATAACATTGCCCCTTTTGGTACTGTTCTTAGCTATGTCATACATGTTGTGTGTGTGTTCATATGCACACACATGCATGTGAACACACACAACAATATGTAGGGTTTTTTTGTTTTTGTTTTTGTTTTTGTTTTTGCAGTACTGGGGATTGAACCCAGGGACATTCTACCTCCAGGATACACCCCCAGCCCTATTTTTTATTCTTTATTTTGAAACAGGGTCTCACTAAGTTGTGGAGGGCCTCACTAAGTAGCTGAGGCTGGCCACGAACCCAGATCCTCCTGTCTCAGCCTCCCAAGTACTGGGACTACATTCTGGGAATCTATATGTAGTGCTTCTTTTGTTTCCCATGCATAGGTTCAGTCCTGCATCTATAGGAAGCAGCCAATCTATGGACACAGGGCCTGTTTTTGAGTAGGAGTCGACTGAACGATCTATATAAATGAGGTCACACCATTGATAAGTGAGAGCTGAGAAGGGTTGCTAGGGTGTCTCATGGTGATGAGATGTGTCTGAGAACACTTGCACCAGGGTGGGAATGCTGGTCAGGACTGAGAAGAAAAGAAAGTGTAGATGATTAGGTGAAGGGTGAGTAGAGGCCATGTGGCAGAGGATCTCAAACCTGAGATTTCAGGTTTGGGTTTGATTTTCTGAAGAAACACCAGACTTGTGAGCCAGTGCAATAGTCTCTATCTTACCCTCAGGGGATACAGTCGAGGCCCCCCAGTGGATGTCTGAAACTGAGGTAGTACCAAATCCTATACATACAGATGCTCCTCGGCTTATGGTGGCAGTACATCTTGATAAACCCATGAAAGTTGTAAATATGTTTGAAAATGCACTTAGTACCCCAAATAAACACACTGTAAAGTAAAAAATATCCGAAGTCAAATCATTTTAAGTTGGGGACCATCTGTACTGTTTTCTATACATGCGCACACAAAATCAATGCCTCTTCCACCTTAACTAAGTTCTTTTCATGCACTGTGGCTGTAACTTTTGCAGTTTGAAAGACAACAGCAAAGTAGCATGGATTTCTTTTTCTTTCTCTGCAATTTCATGAATAGAAGATTTGTTCTTTTTTTTTTTTTTTTGCGGTACCGGGGATTGAACCCAGGGGCGTTCTACCTCCACGCTACACCCCAGGCCCTATTTTTTTATACTTTATTTTGAAACCGGGTCTCACAAAGTTGCGGAGGGCCTTACTAGGTAGAGAGAGAGAGAGAGAGACAGGGAGAGAGAGAGAGCTGAGGCTGGCCGCGAACCCGGATCCTTCAGTCTCTGCCTCCCAAAGTACTGGGATTACAAGCGTGCGCCACCACGCCCGGCAGATTTGTTCTTACCATAGGTTATGGTTTGGACCTAGAACACCCCCCAAGTCTCATGTTGAAAGTATGGTCCCCCATGCAGGAAGGTTCAGAGGTGGGGCTGTAGGCAGTGACTGGATCATGAGGGCTCTGACTTGATGGTGTATTAATCCATTTGGTGAATTGATCCATTCATAGCTCAGTGGACTACTGGGAGGTGGGACCTAGCTGGAGGAAGTAAGTAGGTCACTGGGGGGAGTACCCTGGAAGGGTTTATCTTCTCTCCAGCCCCTTCTCCTTCCTCTCTCCCTCCTTCCTTTCTCTCTCTTTCTTTCTCTCTCTCTCTCTCTCTCCTCCCCCTTCCCTGCTGCCATGAGCTGAGCAGCTTTCCAAAAGAAATCTTTCCTCCTCTAAGGTATTTTTGTTGTTGTCATTGTTTGCTTGTTTTACAGTACTGGGGATTGAACCCTGAGGTGTTCTACACCACTAAGCTACATCCCCAGCCCTTTTTTATTTTGAGACAAGGTCTCTTTAATTTGCCCAGGCTGTTCTTGAACTTTCAATCCCCCTGCCACAGCCTCACGAGTAGCTGGATTACAGGCATGCACCACCACATCCAGCTCTAAGCTGTTATTGTCAGGTATTTTAGTCACAGTGATGAAAAGCTGACCAGCGCACCACAGATTGTAGCAACCTCAGTATATGATTCTTTTTCTTTCCTTACTAAGTGAAGAACTTTTACTTTTCACTTAAAGGAAACATTTAATGGCTTCTCTTTGGCATATTTGAGTCGATAACATCACTTTGGGGGCCATTTTTTAAGTAAAATAAGGGTTACTTAACATAAGCACTGGGATACTGTGAGAGCAAATCTAATAACTGAGACAGCTACTGAGTGACTAACAGATGGGATGTGTCATGTTGTGAGCAGGACGGAGCTGGACAGCAGGAGATTTCATTACACTAATGAAATAGCACATAATGTAGATAGAACATATGAATTGTTTATTTCTGGAATTCTCCATTTTATGTTTCCGGATCACTACTGAATATTTACTCTCTCTCTCTCTCTCTCTCTCTCTCTCTGTCTCTCTCTCTCTCTCTCTCTCTCTGTGTGTGTGTGTGTGTGTGTGTGTGTTTACTGGGGATTGAACCCAGGGGCATATTATCTCTGAGCTACACCCCCAGCCATTTTTTATTTTTATTTTTGTTTTGAAACAAGGTCTTGCTAGGTTGCTGAGAGTCTTGCTAAGTTGCTGAAGCTGTCCTCAAATCGGCAATCCTCCTGTTTCAGCCTCCTAAGTATTGGGATTACAGGTGTGTGCCTCTACACATAGCTCAATATGTAATTATTTGAAGGGAGAATCCATAGGCAGGGAGGTCGGCCATTCAGGGCCTCAGTGGGAAGTAGAGAGAAAGTGCTGTAACCAAGCCACAGAAGTGAGGGAAAATTAAGTTGTACCTGGCATCAAATTAGTCCAGGAGTCAGTAGGGGGAAAAAGAGGGAAATAAAGAACATGAAACAGCAACTCCAAAGCTATAAGACTATAGGATCTCAAAGCTAAATGTTATTGATGAGAGTGAGAAATCCAAGCAAAGACTAGAGATAGGAAATGCATTTAGTATCAGGTGTTGGAAGGAAATCAGAGCAATGTTTTCTCCGTAATCAGAGGGAAGGTAGTCAGACTGCAGTTACAGGGAGCTTTCTCTAGCTTTCTCTTGTATTGGGTGTAAGAGCCCCGAGGCTGGATATTTCAAAAAGGTATTTCTCTGGGAATCACAGAACTCAAAAGGCCCACAGAATAAAATCAAAGACATAAATGACAAGAATTCGGCTAACAGCTTTTTCTATGCCAGAGTGGTTTGCATTTGCATTTACTGTGTAATTTAACACTCCACCTGCTTTCAAAGATGCCATCTCTCAGATCCTCACAGAAGAACTAACTTTTTAGTTCCCTTTCAGGACTCAAATCCTGCTGAGGGAGAAGAGATCTTCCCAGAGACACAGGGAAGCCAGCAATGGACCAAAAATTAAACCAAAGTTCCCAGCTCCCACTCTTTCACAGGCAGAAATTCTGTTCCTTACTTTTGAAAGAATAGTACAGCTCACTGTGCCAGTGCCAGAAATGTGCATAAACATAACTGCTTTAAAGATGCTTTTTCCCCCAGCAATTTCTAGCATCTTTTCAAAATTGCTTTGTTTCTGATGCATACAACAAGTGGATTCCAACACTTTCATTTAAAAATTCTCCTGCTCTTGACATGAGCACTAAATGGGCTACAACCAAGTACTCACATGCACCAGAAGACTTTTAAGCATCAGTTCTCCTGAAGCTAGCAATCCTTCAGTACAACTTCACCATCGTCACTTCTACCAGCTAACTACTCCATGTCTTAAGCTAAGATTTCCCTCCACCAGGTTTCCTCACAGTTTAGTAATAACTATACCATAAGTACTATTTATGGATGACCTATGTTGAAAAAGCATTTTACAAGTATTATATCATTTAATCGTCATAACCGGGTTTCTCCATTAAATACAAAAGGAAACCAATATCCAGAAAGGTTAAGAAACCTGCCCAAAGTTACAGAGCTGGAAAGCAGCAGAGCTTAGACTCATACCCACCAACTCTAACTCCAGGGCCTTCCTTCTCCCGCCTCACTATTCTTACAGTGCACTGGATTCTTTTTTATTTTATTTTTCAAAAATCAATCTATCAGCCAGGCATGGTGGCTCATGCCTGTAATTCTAGTACCTGGGAGGCTGAGGCAGGAGGATTGCAGGTTCAAGGTCAGCCTCAGCAACTTAGTGAAACCCTGTTTCAAAATAAAAATAGGGCAGAGGTATAGCTCCAAGGTAGTATGTCCCTGGGTTCAATGCCTAGTACAAAAAAAATCAATCTATCACAATGCTAAAAGATAAGCTATCTAAATATAAAAGAATTTAAAGTTAGGTATACTTTTAAATACACCCTAAGAAAATTTAAAAATGTAATGCAATCAAAATACACGTGAAACATCTAACTCATGTATGTTCCTTAAAAGATTTACTGAACAGCCAAACTAAACCAAACCTATAAGGGCTGAGTAAAAGTGAGATCGTTCTAAATTTAGGAACAAATGAGCTCTCTGAAAGCCGCAAAGTAGTGAAAGTCAAAGGAGCTTTGAATGACAAGAGCTTTAAAGAAATGAAATAGTAGTGCAATAGCCCAACATATTCAGAAAAAGCATTAAGAGACTTCTGCTTTTTCAGAGGGTCCAATTTGATGGAATAGAAGCCTGTTTTCAGAATATAAATTATATGGTTTTCCCAGGAAAACCAAGTCCAGACTCACAGTGTTCTCCCATATCACAGTTCTCTCCAAACCCCACTGAGTCTTATTCCTGCAGGGCGTGGTGATACATGCCTATAGTCCCAGTACTTGGAAGACTGAGATGAGAGGTATGCAGGTTTGAAGCCAGCCGCAGCAACTTAGCAAGGCTCTCAGCAACTTAGCGAAACCTGTTTCAAAATAAAAACTAAAATAGGGCTGGCAGTGTAAATCAAAGGTAGAGCACCTCTGGGTTCAAGCTTTAGTAACACACACACACACACACACACACACAGTCATTCCTCTACTCACATCATAGGAGGGGGAACCACTTCTCCAAACCCAGAACATTTTCACCACAGGGGGACGATAAGATTGACTGGAAGAGGTTTGCAAACTGGGGGGGAAAAGTCTAATTACAGGATTTTAAAAATACATACTACTTTCAAATTTGCACCACAATATTATGTATCTATTATGCATCACTGTTTAATAAACCATCCCAATGGGTAGTGGCTTCCAACTAAAAGAGTCATTCTTTCTCAGAATTCTCTGAGCAATCGGGGTGGTTCACTTGCTGCTGTCACCCTGGGGTCACTCTGTGACTACACCACCACACAGCTCCATGGGGGTTGGAGGGGCCATGATGGCCCGCGTACATGACAGGTCCCTCGATTCTCCCCTGGGAGGGTGCTTACCCTCCAGCAGGCTAACCTGGGGTTTTTCACAACACGGGGGCTCCAGCTTCCAAAACACAAAGGCAAGAAGTGCAAAGTCTCTTTCTTATGAGCCAGGCTCCAGAATCCAGAGACATTTTAATGGCCAAAGCAAGTCAGAGAACAGCCCAGATTCAAGGGGGAGAAAATACATTTCCCTCTCTTCAATGTAATGAATAGCAATGGCACCCTCAAGGAGACAGCAGGGACACAATCCACTGCATCAAGCGCATTTGAAATAATCACTAAGAAATAAAATCTGGAAAATGGAAAATTGGTTGAAAAACACAAACTGGATTCTCCAGTGCTAGGGACCAATCCCAGGGCCTCGCGTATTCTAAATATGTGCTCTATGCCTGAGCTACAGTCCTAGCAGCCCCCAAGGATCTTTAGTATATGAAATGTCACAAAAGTTCTCTCTTTCTCTCCCTCTTTCTCTGTCTCTACACACACACACACACACACACACACACACACACACACACACACACAGAGTCTGTGCACATAACATTTTGGTCAATGACAGTGGGCGTGTGCTTCTTTCACTTATATGGCAGTGGTTCCATAGGACAGTCTCACCTATTGATATTGTAGCCATCTTAGTTTGTGCAAGGACACTATATAAATTTCACACAATTATAAAATTGCCGAACAATGCATTTCTCAGAATGTAGCCCCATCATTAAGCAAGACATGACTGTGTATATATTTCTTTATATATAATCATGAAGAAAATTATGAATCAAAACCAGTGAGGACCTTATTGTCATGTGGTCTCATTTCCAGCCAGCTTGGGAATTCCTTTTATAGTAATATACTTGACCATCTCCAGGAACATTACAAGACAGAAAAACTCTGTTCCTAAGCAGTTCTGAAGATCATCATGTTTTTTCCTTAAACTGAGTCCAAATCTGATCATTCACTTCCACAATATCTTCTGCCATTAGTCCTACTCTACCTTCTGCAACTAGAGACATGGAGGCAGAATTACACAATCTGGGCCGGGCGTGGTGGCGCACACTTGTAATCCCATTACTTGGGAGGCTGAGACCGGAGGATCCAGGTTCGCGGCCAGCCTCAGCTACTTAGTGAGGTCCTCTGCAACTTAGTGAGACCCTGTTTCAAAATAAAGAATAAAAAATAGGGCTGGGGGTATAGCTCGGAGGTAGAATGCCTCCGAGTTCAATCCCCAGTGCAGAAAAAAAAAAAGGAATCATACATTGTGGCTTAGAGGCTTTCCATCGCTGTAACAAAATACCTGTGATAAACAACTTAAATGTAGGTTTATTTTTGGGCTCATAGTTGCAGAGGTTGTCATCCATGGCTGCTTGACCTCATCACCTCAGGGTTTGTGGCAAGGCAGTACATCATGGCATAAGCATGTGGTAGAGGAAACTACTCACCTCATGGCAGCCAAGAAACAACGAGAGAGGAAGGACCAGGGTCCTACTATCCTCTTTAAGGGCACACCCCAATAACCTAACTTCCTTTCACTAGGCCCCACCTCCCAAAAGCACCACAAGCTGGCAACCAAGCCTTTAGCATATGGACTTTGGGGGACATTTAAGATCCAAACCATACTGGAGTCAAAATGACAAAGATTATACCCCAGTCTTGCCACTTTCTACCTGTGTCACTAGACAAGTTACATAATCTCTTGTGCCTTGATTTCTTTATCTGCAAAACAGGGATAATGGTGACCTTTAGAGGGTTGCTGTGAGGATTAGTTAAAAAGTGGCATAACCGTGCCACTGAAATGCTCTCTGAAATGCTTATAACCGTGATCTCTGAAATGCTTATTCCTTTTGCTGTTAATGTGATCGCTATTACTAAGAATGCTAAAAAGGCCTCATCATTCTTCCATAATCCTTCAGACGTTTAAAGATAATTAATGCCATCCACTCCATCCAAGTCTTCTTCTGGAACCAACATGCATACGTCTTTAATCATTTCCTCAACAGTTTGGTTCCTAGACTTTTTATCATCTGTCTGTCCGCTATCTCTTTATGATATAGGTACTATATGCTAGTCATCTTTTACATCATAGGTACCTACAGCCGAACCCAAAACTCCAGACGTGGCAGAGAGTGAGAACAAGGCAAGACCTTCACTTCTCCTCTCTCAGTAACTAATGAGATCTTAGATCCATTTCTTCATTCAACAAATGTCAATGAACCCCTCCTGAGAATCAGGAACTGTGCCATTCATGAAGACAAAATATAAAGATCTCACCTGTGGGATCCCACAAAGAGGGTTCCCCTAGAAAGGACTATGGTATAACCCCTGGAACCTATAACTCTGTTGATTTACATGGCAAAAGAAATGTTACACGTGTGATTAAGTTAAGGATCTTTTGATGGGGAGATTATCCTGGATTCCCCCAAGTGTGTCCCATGTAATCCCAAGGGCCCTGACAAGAGGGAGGCAGGGGGTCAGGGACAGACAGGAGATGTGCTTTGAAGATGGAGGAAGGAATTACATGCAAAGGAATAGAAGAGGCATCTAGAAGCTAGAAGAGGCAATAATAACTAAAGACACTTCTCTAGTTCCTTCAGAAGGAATAAGACCACCTGATCCATTTTGGACTTCTGACCTTCAGAAACAACAACATAATGAATATGACTGCCCCTCAGTATCCATGAGGGATTCATTACAGGACTCCTGTGGACACTAACATCTGCAAACGCTCAAGTTCCTTATATGAAATGGTGTAGGCCGGGCATGGTGACACACACCTATAATCCCAGTACTTGGGAGGCTGAGACAGGAGGATAGCAGGTTCGAGGACAGCCTCAGCAAGTAGTGAGACTCTCATCAACCTACCGAGACCCTGTTTCTAAATAAAAATAAAATAGGGCTGGGGATTTGTTGAATAGGGCTGTAGCTCAGAGGTAGAATGCCCCAGAATTCAATCCTCAGTACCACAAAAAAATAAAATATGCCCCAGAGTTCAATCCCCAGTACCACAAAAAAAAAATGGTGTAGTATTTGCCTATAACCTACACACATTCTCTTGTATACATTAAATGATCTCAATATTACTTGTAATACCTAATACAATGGAAATGCTATGTAAATGGTTGGTATACTGTGTTATCTAAGGAGTAACAAGGAAAGAGTCTATAAATGTTTAGTACTGACACATTTTTTTTTACTACTAAGGATTGAACTCAGAGACATTCTACCTCTGAGCTATACTCCCCGCCCTATTTTATTTTATTTTATTTTATTTTATTTTATTTTATTTTATTTTATTTTATTTTATTTTTTGCGGTACCGGGGATTGAACGCAGGGGCGTTCTACCTCCGTGCTACGCCCCTGGCCCTATTTTTTATACTTTATTTTGAAACCGGTTCTCACGAAGTTGCGGAGGCCTCACTAAGTAGAGAGAGAGAGAGAGACAGTGAGGGAAAGAGAGAGAGAACGCTCACGCGTGCGCATGCGCGAGCTGAGGCTGGCCGCGAACCCGGATGCTCCGGTCTCCGCCTCCCAAAGTACTGGGATTACAAGCGTGTGCCACCACGCCCGGCAGCCCTATTTTATTTTTATATTTTGAAATAGGGCCTTGCTAAATAAATTGCCAAGTGTCACACTAAATTACTGAGGCTGGCCTCAAACCTGAGATCCTCCTGTCTCACACACTCCTGTCATTGTGTGTGCCCCTATGCCTGGCTCAGACAAAATTAAAAAAAAAATTTTTTTTTCAATTCACAGTTGGTTGAATCCATGGCTGTGGAACCCGAAGAAATGGAGGGCCAACTCTATGTGTTTTTTTTTGTTGTTTTATATGTATTGTTTTAAGCCACTAAATTTGTAGCAATTGTTACAGATGTGAGAGGAAACTAATATGTCATCCCTCCCTCGGTTCATGCCTCACGAGAGGACAGTACCTACCTAAAAGGATTTGCACAAAACAGATGGTTTTTTAAAATCCAATTGTTTAAAAAATTAAACCAGAAGAAAAATCACATCTGAAAATAAAATTTTGAACTCAATACTCACCTTAGCAATTTTTGCCTTCCACATCACACTGGTATCTTATAATCAAACATAACTCTAAGTCTTTTTATATGAGTTGTTAAAGACCAGCAGAAAAGAGTCAATTTTATAAGCCCCTCATTCAACAAAACAACTGATCTGAAATTGCATTTTTTCCCCTTGAAAATTCTCAGCCTATTTTAAGCCTTTTTAATCACTAAGAACTATGCCTCTCACAACCTATACTCCCCAGATTAGGGACATCTGAATGAATAAGAGTGGATTTTTTTTCACAATATAATATTGTAAGTACATTTTTTATTAAACTATACTTAGGAAAAAATTTAAGGCTTTCATGAAGTAGACTCACCCAAGTAATTACCACTGAGATAAAAACTCGAATGACTCAGAAGCCCTTCTGTCCTTTCCTAGTCACCAACTCCATCCAAAAATTATCACAAACATGACTTCTACCACCATAGTTTTTTTAGTTTTTCTTGTTTTGTACTTAAAATATTATATTGTGAAAAAAATCCACTCTCATTCATTCAGATGTCCCTAATGTGGGGAGTGTAGGATGCGAGAGGCATAGTTCTTGGTGATTAAAAAGGCTTAAAATAGGTTGAGAAAAGAAGATTTATTTTCTTATGGTTTTGGGTTCAGTCCACGTGAGGCCAGGGACCGCAGATGTGAACATGACGACAGGAAGCAGAGGAAGAGAGAGCACATGGGCTGTGCTCACATCATGGAGGCCAGAAGCAAGAGAGGGAGCCAGGGGAGGAGGAACCATATATATAATTTCCAAGGCCGCAGCCCCAGGGATCACCAACTCCAGCCACACCCTGCCGGCCTAGCGGGTACCACCCAGGTAAATCCATTACAATGGATTTATCCACTTCTGGGATTACAACCCTCATGACTCGATTATATCAACTCTGGATATTAATAAATGAGCTCTTTAGGGGACATTTTATGTCTAACTGTAACACCACCCTTCTGTTTATGAGACTCATTCACGTTGTTGTATGAGGCAAAAATTTGTTTATTCTCATTTCTGGAGAGTATTCCATTGTATAAACAATTTTTATACATTTATCAATTCGACTATTGGTGAACATGTAAGGAGTTTCCAGCCAGAAGCTATTATGAATAACCTTGCTCAGAATAATCTTTTATGTGTCTTTTGGTACACATATGTATACCTTATGTAGAGTGTCTAAGAATGGGGAATAGACCGATCATAGGAGATGTGTATGTCCAGCTTTAGTAAGCAATACTACAAAGCAGATTTCCTAGCAGGTATGTTAACTTTCATACCCATTGACAATATAAGAGAGTTCCAGTTTATCCATATTCTAACCAGAATTTGGCATTGACAGTCGTTTTAATTTTAGCTGACTGGTATCCCATTGTAGTTTAATTTGCATTTCCCTAATCCGCGCTACACCCCCGGCCCTATTTTTTATACTTTATTTTGAAACCGGGTCTCACGAAGTTGCGGAGGGCCTCACTTAAGTAGAGAGAGAGAGAGAGAGAGAGAGAGAGAGACAGGGAGAGAAAGAGAGAGAGCTGAGGCTGGCCGCAGATCCTCCAGTCTCCGCCTCCCAAAGTACTGGGATCACAAGCCTACGCCACCACACCTCAGCGCTGTTTTTTATTCTTTATTTTGAAACAGTGTCTCACTAAATTGTGGAGGGCCTAAGTAGTAGCTGAGGCTGGCTGCAAACCTGCAATCCTCCTGTCTCAGCCTCCCAAGTACTGGGATTACAAGCGTGCACCACCATGCCCCGCTTGCATTTCCCTAATTTCTAATAAGATTTGTTTATCTTTTCATGTGTTTATTGATTTATAGATGTTCTTTCTACAGTCTAAGATGAGTTTTGGGGTTTTTTTTTTTTGATATATGGATTACATAGACTTTCACCCATTCTGTAGCTTGCCTTCTCTTTATGGAATCTGTAGAT
Source organism: Glis glis (assembly GCA_004027185.1). Classification (NCBI taxonomy): domain Eukaryota; kingdom Metazoa; phylum Chordata; class Mammalia; order Rodentia; family Gliridae; genus Glis; species Glis glis. The sequence goes on along the minus strand of PVJS01000600.1, from coordinate 1,047 downwards.
GAACAAAAGTTCCTACCAATATTTTCCTTTACAACTAATACTTCTTGTGTCTCTAGGCCATAAAGATATTTTCCTTTGCTTTCTTCCCAAACTCTATTGTTTTAGCTTTCACATTTAAGTGTATGATGGATTTTGATTAATTTGGGTATATGAGATGAAGTGAGATGACCAAGTGTCCAAATGGATTTCCAGTTGATCCATCTTCATTTACTGAAAAGGACATCCTTTCTCCACCACAGTGTCACCTCTGTCATAAATCAAAAGTCCACATATGTTTAAGTCTATTTGGGTATTGTCTACTCAGTCCTATCGTCTGTTTGGCCTTGTATAATACACAGACTGACTTAACTACATATTGGTCTTATAGCTTAAATCCTCCAATTTTGCTCTTCTTAGGTTGTCTACAATTTCCAAGTGAATTTGACATAAATTAGCTTATCAACTTCTATTTTTGAAAAAGAAAATCTCCTAGTATTTTGATTGGGATTGCACTGAATCTATAGATTTATTTGTAGAGCAACATAACCTCCATTTTTTTAATCTTCTTTAATTTCCCTCAATGTTTCAGCTTGCAAAGAATTTTTAAATTACAAATTGGTGCTAAGCTTTCTCAAATATTTTTTCCTTTATTCTTTTTATGGGGTTAATAACATTTATTGATTTCCTAATGTTAGATAAAGTTTACATTGTTGGAACAAATCCAAGTTGGCTATAATTTCTGTTCCTTTTTATAGGTTGCTGGATTTGATTTACCAACACATTATTTTAAGACGTTTGCATCTTTTTTATGAACACTTGGCCTATAATTTTCTTGTAACTTCCTTATCAAGCTTTAGTAACAAGCTTATACAACATCATACTGAATGGGGAAAAACTTCGAGAGTTCCCTTTAAAAACAGGAACAAGACAAGGATGTCCGCTGTCACCACTCCTTTTCAATATAGTACTCGAGACCCTAGCCAGAGCAATAAGGCAAGAGAAGGAAATAAAAGGAGTACAAATAGGAAAAGAGGAACTGAAACTATCTCTATTTGCAGATGACATGAT
>PVJS01000599.1:0-122491 GCA_004027185.1 Glis glis | reverse complement strand
CCTCCGTGCTACACCCCCAGGCCTATTTTTTATCCTTTATTTTGAAACCGGGTCTCACGAAGTTGCGGAGGGCCTCACTAAGTAGAGAGAGAGAGAGCTGAGGCTGGCCGCGAACCCAGATCCTCTGGTCTCTGCCTCCCAAAGTACTGGGATTACAAGCATGCACTACCACGCCCGGCCCATTTTCATTTTTAATGGGTTATTTTTTTACAAAATAAAGCCTACTGCAGCCCTAGATCTTCCACATCAGGACTCCCCTATGAGCTGACCCCAACCTCTCCAGCTCCAAAAGGAAATCTGTATGTGATCTACATGTAGACAAGCTCACAACCAGAGTCACTTCCATTCTTGTCGATCCATGTCCAGAGTGGCCTCCATCAGCATTCAAATTCCAATGTTCAGAACTTGGAATCTCACCATAATGAACACAAGTCTATCCTGGCACTCATGGAGTTTGTAGGTGATCCAAGATCTCTGGAGAAACACCACCTGCTCCCTCCTGCCACTGAGAAGGGGAAAATACTTTGAAAACAAACTAAAATAGGTAAAACATTGTCAATGTGAACCAAAGCCCAGAACAATTGGTTTCCATTAAAAATCATATATAAGGATTCATTTATTTTCCATAATGTGTGACTCTCTGAACTTTGTTATATTATTTAAGATAATTGTGCATTTGTACATAAGACTAATTTTAGAACTCCATCAGTATATAATGTTTTTTTAAAACAACACTTCTGGCCAGGTGTGGTGGCGCATGCTTGTAATCCCAGTACTTGGGAGGCGGAGACTGGAGGATCCGGGTTCACGGCCAGCCTCAGCTACTTAGAGAGGCCCTCCGCAACTTCGTGAGACCCGGTTTCAAAAGAAAGTATAAAATATAGGGCCGGGAGTGTAGCTCGGAGGTAGAACGCCCCTGGGTTCAATCTCCAGTACGGAAACACACACACACACACACACACACACACACACAATAACACTTCTGTTTCTCAGTCCACTTTCTTTTATCAGTTTTTTAGAAATTATATTATAAATATTGTTAATTGGATCAAGGTCTTCTAGAGAAGGAATAATTAGTCTAAGCATGGTTTAGATTGTGTCCAAATTAAAAATCTCCTTTTACTAGATAGATTCTTTCACATGGAAAAATGGTTAAAATGGTTAGTGTGTGTGTGTGCGTGTGTGTGTGTGTGTACAGATGAGAGTTGGTTCCATTGTTGTTAAACTTTGTAACATAGGTCAAAATATGAGACAACAAGGAAGAAGAAAAGAATGAAAGTATAAGAAATTCTCAGAGTCCCCTTAGACCTATAGATTCAGTTAATATACATATGTCTCAACTTAAAGTGGCTTGTGGTTCAAAAAGCAAAAGGGAACTTATTTTTTTTCTTTTTTTAATTTTGCATTGTAATCATACATCTTGATAGGTTTCAGGGTGGTAGAAGTATACATGCACACATCGGTCAATTAGCCCTCCCCCAATTCCTACCCCCGTTCCTTTCCCCTTCCCTCCTTCTCATACTCAGCATAGTAGTTGACTTTGATAAATTTGTGTATGTACATCCTGTGCATTAGGGTGTTTCCCTCTTCCCCCTCCCATCTCCCTCAGTTAGGTCACCTTCATTACTCATCTGAGGTTTTCTCCATCTTTGTCTGGAGTTCCTCCTTTGCCTTATTCTCCCTAGCTTCCACATATTAGGGAGAGCATCTAACTTTTCACTTTTTGTGACTGACTAATCTCACTAAGAATAATGTTCTCTAATTCCATCCACTTCCCTGCAAATGATGTAATTTTATTCTTCTTGATGGCTGCATAAAATTGCATTGTGTATATATTCCATAGTTTTGTCTATTGATGGACATCTTGGCTGGTTCCATAGTTTGGCAATTGTGAATTGTGCAACTATAAACATTGATACCCATGCATTAGTCTGGTAATTTGGTTTCCATTCTTTGGGTAGATACCTAGAAGTGGTATTGGTGGATCAACCCATTTTAAAGACTAGATTCCAGTTCATATGCCAAACCACAAACTGAACACTATACACAAAGCACAAAGATAAATCTCCTTGTCTTTCCAAATTACAACAAATTACCTTGCCATCAAACTTTCACTCTCCTTCCTCCATCTGCTATTGAAACTCAATCTACATGACTTCTCCTCCATGTCAGGGTTTAGTTTGGTACACATATTTTCTGAAAACATTTCCCTGATGACCTCTCACCCTCCAAAATATTCTCTTCTCTGTGTTGCCATTGGATCCTACAGTTTCCCACTTTTATCACTTAGGACCTTACAATATTACCTATTATCATGTTTGTCTTCAGCAGCAAACCATAAGTTCTATAATTAGAAACCATAGGGTATTTTGTTCAGCACTGATTTCCTACTGCCTAGCCTCATATATAATATATAGCAAGTTCTCAGTAAACATTTCTTGTCAGGATGAAAAAAATAGAATGCATTACACCGTTAATCTTGAACTTGGAATGTACTCAATCCATATAGCACTTCCTATGTATTCAGAGAAAAAGTGGAGCAGAGCAGAGACTCCCCATTGTAGGACATTTTGCTACTTATTTTATTCTATCCATAGCAGGCAATCGAAAGCCAGAACTTCTTATTTTTCTCAGACTTCACCAAGAAAAAGTTGGCTTGAAACCCTAGCTCCCAAGGTCCCATACAATTTCTGATGCTTGTGTCTACTACTGGCCCATCTGCCAGTGGGTTTGCCCAACCATCTGGCTGAGCCACACTGTTTGAGTCTTTGCTTCCATGTCTCCTTAGAGCATTTCTCCTTCCTGTCCATCATACAGCCTCCTTACTTCCTGTCACTTCTCTCAACAGCTGCTGCTGACGTCGGCCTCTGTTGTCATTTAAGGACATCCTGAGCCTGGACCCCCATGTGCAGTTGTGCAGGGATATGGCTTCTGTCATCTAATACTGCCTTAGGATGGCTCACAAACATTTTTCCTGCCACTCCACTGTTTCTCGGACAGGGTGTCTTTTCATTTCAGCATGATTTCAGCAATATCTAATCCTTCCCTTTCAGAAGCTCCACTGAGGTGAAGCAATGAAGCAAGGCTCTCAGCAACCATTCCCCAGCTCCCAGACACACATCGCTCCACTTACTTTGAGTGACAGCCTCCACGAAGAGGGGAGGATTGGTGGAACCCCAGAAAGGAAAGCTGGTACATGCTATCCTGGGGCCTCAATGAAAAAAAAAAGTAGCTCCAATGACATTTCAAAACAATTATTGAGAGAAACAGCCCAAATATATTCTCTATAGATTTATTTCCAAATGAGTGAATACCAATAATACTCTTTTGTTAAGTATGAAAGTTTTATAAATGGTGATGTTGACATTTTCCTGCACATATATAATTTATAAAAATATATATGTGATCTATGCATACATACACACACTCAAACACAAACACACACCTTGTGGGATGTAAACCTCTTTAAAAGAAAAATATGCTTTCACACACTAATCCTCAAGAAGTTACCCTCACTTTATGAGAATCACTAGATTCTCAGAAGCAAGGGGACATTGATCTATTTTCCATAATGTATGGCTTACATCAAGAGTAAATTCAGGACAAGTGCAGTGGCTCATTCCTGTAATCCTGGTACTTGGGAGGCTAAGACAGGTTTGAGGCCAGCCTCAGCCACTTAGCAAGACCTTCAGCAACTTAGCAAGACCCTGTTTCAAACTGAAAAACAATAAATAAAAAGGGATGGGGGGATTGGAAGCATAATGGCACTGAGTTCAATCCATAGTACTCAAATAAAAGGACTAAATTCAGGTATTACCATGATTTAGAGATTTAGAGACTGCATGAATGGGCAGATTGCAGAGATTAGAAATAGATTATTATTTTAACTCTTAACTTTATGTTTCTCAATATATGTCTCCAAATGCTCCCATTAGGTCATCCCTAAACAAACCAAGATCACTCATACAGAGACACTTATGCTGAGAAATGTTGACAAGAGAAGCAAAGTGATGTAAACACAGCCATGTGTCTTCACTTTTCCCAAGAACTCTCTTTCTGAGGCACTAAGAAAAATCCTCTTAGCTCTCGCCTTCTCCCTAATCTCATTTACAGCCGTCTCAGTTTGGTACCCTGTATCTAGCTCTACTTTTGCTAATACCATCCAAGATTCTACTAGAAGAGCCTTCCCCACGCTGACACCTGATGCCATACCCTTAAATCATACAATATGTCTTCACTGAACTCAACACAAATGCAAGTTAAATAAAGATTTGTTTATTGTTTTTTTCATGCATTAGACTATAAGACTCAATGAGGACATCAGTGGTAGATATCTTGTCTCTCCTACCATGGTCAATATGTAGATGATTTTCAGTAAATACATTGAATAAATGAATAGCAAGTTAATAAACTTGGTGTTTCACGATCTCCTCATAATCCTTATAACATGTTCATGATCTCAACATGGCAAGAGTAGGCTTTCTCATTCTTCTTGCATACACAGTTATTAAAGTTCATCTTTAATTTTCAGAAATCTATGAGTTCAATGTGGTTCTTTTCTTCTGAATGACTTTTCACTACTTAAGTTGTTTGCAATATATATTTTGAACCATTACTTAATTGAATCTTATCTATGCATTTTTCCCTCCCACTGGGCTGTCATAGTGCCTTTTCTTCTACCTATTTTAAGTGATTCAAGGAAAAATAATGTATGACATAGGAGAAATTTATGTACACACACTAACATGCAAACACAAAAAAGTCATAGTCAAGTTATCTTGATGATTCTGACTTAAATTGAGAACCTCAAGTTCCCATCAACCATTTACAACCAAAACATTTAAGACTGTTTTGAAGCTGGGCATGATGGCGCAAGCTTGTAATCCCAGTACTTTGGGAGGCGGAGACTGGAGGATCTGGGTTCGCGGCCAGCCTCAGCTTTCTCTGTCTCTCTGTCTCTCTCTCTGTCTCTCTCCTTAGTGAGGCCCTCTGCAACTTCTTGAGACCCGGTTTCAAAATAAAGTATAAAAAATAGGGCCGGGGGCGTAGCGTGGAGGTAGAACGCCCCTGCGTTCAATCCCTGGTACGGCAAAAAAAAAAAAAAAAGACTGTTTTGACATCTGGAGACTCCTCACTTTCCCTTAGCACTCGTTTTGGCCCATTTATCTATGCCGAATGACCTTGATTACTCAGTGAGCACTGCTATCACCCAATTCTCTTCCCTGAAAAAAATCACTATCACAATAAGAGATAAAACAAGGATGTGTGTTCAATCAATTTATATTGAACAAATGAATTATTGCCTAAATATCTCTAGATCTCTTTTAAATGCATGAAATGTATAAAAAGTGGAGCAAGATCCTTTCTTTTAAGTACTACAATCCTATTGACAATGGACTAGGACACCAAGGTTTTAGAAAATGTATCATTTAGATTGGATCTGGTTATGTTAAGGTAAAAATCACACCCAAATCTCAGAAATAAGGAATGGTAAAGGTTACTTCCTACTTAGGTTACTTGTTTGTTATGAGTTAGTTGGCTAGCTCCACTGCTAACATAAGCAGCAGAAGATTGGCCTGAGCAAGCCCCCTAAGTAGAACATAGGAGCAAGGCACACATACAGTGGCATTTTAAATATTTTTAGTCAAAGAAAATTTAGACAGATGTTCAACCTCAAAGGGGGTGGCCAAGTACTATCTCACCATGTGTCTGGGAAAGGAAAACAGGTATCTTTTAGAGCATAGCATTGGTTATTTCTAAGTTTTATAATGTATATTATGGATTATAAGAGAACTGAGGGAAAGAAAAGAGAAAAGGTAGGCTTTAAAAACAAAGGGGATATGGATCTTAAATTGGTTGTCAAGAGAGAATACATTTTATGGCTTACTTTTAAAGGATTAAGTTATCAAATGAATGAAAATTCACTATTTCTAAATAAAAGTTGTTTTTTTTTTTTGCTGTACCAGGGATTAAACCCAGGGGCATTCTACCTCTGAGCTACACTCCCATCCCTATTTTTTATCCTTTATTTTGAAACTGGGTCTCACGAAGTTGCAGAGGGCCTCAGTAAGTAGCTGAGGCTGGCCTCGAACCCGGATCCTCCGGTCTCCGCCTGCCAAGTACTGGGATTACAAGCGTGTGCCACCAAGCCCGGCCTTAAATAAAAGTTTTAACAGGTAGAGAAACAATTACAACTTAAAAGAGTTTATTCCTGAGATGTGTTGAGATTTGAGTACTTTACACCATAGGGGAAGTGATATGAACCAGCAACAATAAGAGGATTTATTGCTTAGAAAAATGGACTGATTCTAGCAGTGGGCGTGGTTGACAATATCTTCCTAGGGAATAATGTCAAGACACAGGGCACAGGCACATCTGGAATTCTATAGAGAGGTAATATGTGAAGTCAAGCATGGTGGGAGGTTAATGGGAGCACTATCATTTTTGGTAGCCCTTTCTATTTGGAGTTACTTTATACTGAGTTGGACCAGTGAACACATGTACCCCCCGGAGGCTAGACTAGCCATAGGACGGGGACAACTGCACAGGCCAACTGTCTGGTAGAACTTCCAAATCTGAGGGCAACCTGAGGTGCTTATTTGCAAATGAAGGCAGAAGATGAGTTGAGCAGAGAGGAAAAGATGAAAGGTGTGTGAGTACGTGTGTGTATGTGTGTGTGTGAGAGAGAAAGAAAGAGAGAGAGGGAGAGAGAGAGATCAAGTTAAAGACATTGACAGTATATGAAAAACTATTTGTATGGCTCGTTGACTTTAATAGAGTTGACCAGAAAAATCAAACCAAGAGAAGGATTCATATTAAAGAGAACATTTCAGAAATTAAAAAAAAATACACACACATATGGCTTCTTGGAAAGCAGCTTTGTGGTTGTTTTTAGAGAGCAAGTAGGATAATTAGGTAAGGATATTTAGAATGTGTTTGCCTAAGGAAACCATGCATGGTAAACTGAGTGTAGAGAAGTGGGGAGAAGACCCATATACAGACACAGCAGCTGTCTGCAAAGAGGATAAAGCCATCAAATCCCCAGTCATTATCCATGCCAAGGGCACCAAAGCAAAGTACTTAAAGAGAATCCCTAAGGCTTTGTTCAAATAGTCCTCTTGCATAATGACTCAGCCTCCAGCTCTGCTAATCTCACTCATTTCCCATACTGTCCACCTGGAGTTATCTCACTCTTATTTTGTATTAGAAACTACTGGTGTACTTTTTTCCTTCAAAGGATACAGTAGAGTCCTACAGATTTCCTCCATTGAGTAAACCTCTTCTTCCTGAAGATTTTTTCATGACCAGATAGAAGTCAAACATAATGTCTGAAACAATTTCACACAATGACTGTAACTGCATTAGTGTTTCACTTGTCAACAGGCTGTAGTCAGGTGGTGCCAATGTCCCCTAACTTGCCTGTGCATGTATGTTACCTCGGGTTTCCAGAAGCATCCTTCCTTATTTCTCATCAGAATTGTGCACTTGGTGACTTGCTCATCCAAAATTCCAATGTCACATAGTGAATATGAAAGTCTTATATGCCTAGATGGAAATTTTTACTTCATTTTTTATTTCTCTCATTTGTAAATCTGCATTCAACTTTTCAATTTGCAGAAAACATTTTGGACCAAACATGGCAGTGTTATTTGTGCAATAATCACTGATTATAAAATGATTGTGTTCTTGGATTTGTGCTTCTTGGTTAAGTAGATGTGATGAATGACATATTTGCCATTGAAGGTTTCACAATCTAGGCTGAAGAGGAAAGAAATGGACAAATAAGTTCAGTTCAGGCTTCTTTTTTTTTTTTTTGCCGTACCGGGGATTGAACCCAGGGGTGTTCTACCTCCGCGCTACGCCCCCGGCCCTATTTTTTATACTTTATTTTGAAACCGGGTCTCATGAAGTTGCGGAGGGCCTCACTAAGAAGAGAGAGAGAGAGACAGGGAGAGAGAGAGAGACAGCTGAGGCTGGCCGCGAACCCGGATCTTCCAGTCTCTGCCTCCCACAGTACTGGGATTACAAGCATGCGCCACCACGCCCAGCAAGTTCAGGCTTCTTGAAGAAGACAGTGGCAACTAGAATGGAAAAGTGTCCTAGAAAGGCCCCAGCTTCAGGCCTCGATAATCATGCTCTTCAGTAAAACATAAAGCACACACTAGTACTCTGATACTTCTCACATTACTCTGGCTACATGAACAAAGACCTAGTTCTGCCTTCCCTCTGAACTCTGCTCCCTCAGAGCACACAAGGCACCACTTTCCCTCCATGGTCTGTTTGAAGGAATAATTAAGGACATCCATTGGCTCAGGAAAAGAGCAACACCAGACTTGCCTCTCTAGCCAGGGCCCTCTCACATTCAATGGTTTCCTTCTTTGTTATTCAGTGTCTTAGGATAAAAAAAAAAATGGGCCAGGCCTGGTGGCACACTCCTATAATCCCTGTCCTTGGGGGACAGAGACAGGAGGATCTCAGGTTCATGGACAGCCTCAACAATTTGGCAACAACTCTCAGCAAACTAAGAAGTGCTATTTCTAAATAAAAAAGGCTAGGTTATAACTCAGAGGTTGAATGTCCCTGGGTTCAATCCCCAGTACCACAAAAAAAGATTAAAAATGAGCATTTGTGTGGGCAGCACTACAGTAAGAACCTCAGCTGCAGAGGTTCATGTCAACAAAGAGGCCAGGATAAGTGTGATTTATACACCAATGGTTACATATTTTGGCCAAGATGAAAGGCGGGAAGAGCACAATCAATATTCTGCATAATTGTTGATTACTAGTATTGTTCATGGTAATTATATCCCTGAGATGATCAGAAAAATTTTATTCCCCTAGAGAAAACTGCTCAGGAGTTATTTCATCTAGTACCTATATCGATGCTATAAAATAAGAAATATGGGTTATAAAAATGAGAAAATCATTATTTAATCTCAGAGGTTTGTTGTTTATTCTTTTTCTTTTCCTCTTTTTAAAGTTTAGCATTGGTGGAAATGATGCAAAGATTATGACTGACAGAGTTGTATGCACTCTTCATTTGCCAACATCTTGAAAAACTACAGATAGAAATTATTCAGCCTTTGGTAGCTAAACAAAGATTGTTGGCATCTTGAGTATCATACACAGTGCTATGTCTAGATATGCTTTCAGTGTGTGCACATTGGGTCTGTGTGTTGGAAGCTAGGTCCCAGAGTGATGATGTTAAAAGATGGTAGAACTTTAAGAAATGGGAATTAATGCGAATTCTTAGGTCATTAAGACATGGCCTTAGAAGGGATTAAGGTAGTTATTGGAGGACCTTGAGTTAGCTGTCATGAAACTTTGTTATATGAGCCTGGCCTCTCCCCGTCTGCTTTGGCTTCTTGTCTGGCCATATGATCTCTCCCTCTTGCATGTGCTTACACCATGGAGATGCCATTCACCAGGAGACCAACACCAGAATCAAGCCAAAGATGGCACCATGCCCTCGAATCTCCAGGACTCTGAGCTCAATAAACCTCTTTGTGTATGTGTGTGTGTGTGTGTGTGTGTGTGTGTGTTTTACTGAGGACTGAACCCAGGCACATTCTACCTCTTAGTTACACCCACCCCAACTAACTCTTTTTTTATTATTATTATTTTGTTTTGAAGCAGGGTCTCACTAGGTTGCTGACAGCCTCACTAAGTTGCTGAAACTGGTCTTAAACCTGTGATCCTCCTGTCTCAACTTCCCAAGTAACTGGGATTACAGGCATGTGCCACCATGTCTGGCTCATTCTTTATAAAGTGTCCAGCTTTAGGCATTTCATTAGAGTAGCAGAAAATAGGCTAATACATACTTAGGAAAATAACAATGATAAAAGGGCTTTGAGAATGAGTTTCACTGGAACTTATGCAAAGGGTGGTAACATAATTGCTCACTGAACCAATGAAGCCTGAAACATCAAAATTAACTGTTCAACTCCAAATCTGAACTGTGTCCCTCCCTTCCTCTCTCCCTTCCTCCCTTCCTCCATTAATCCCCTCCTCCTCCTCTTAATCCTCCTCCTCCTCCTCCTCCTCTTCCTTCTCCTCCTCCTTTTTATTCTTCCACCTCTTCCTCTGTCTTTCTTGTCATGCATAAATGGTTATTTCTAGGTAACCACTGCATTTCCCTTCACTGACATACTGTCCCTCAACTCCCACTGACCACTCACTAGTTGGGGTACAGAGTCAACCCACCTGGTTCTCTTCACAGACTATGACCTCCAAGACACTATGTTCCAGAGCCATGATCACAGTAGCTGAGTTAACTTGTATATAACCACTAACATAACTAAGATTTTAGTATGCTAACATTCCTTGTCAACACAGGAGCATATGAGCCAATTATGAATCAGTTGCTCCACAGATTGTCCAATCTGATATCTACTCTAGCATTTCAGGGAGAGATCTGGGTTTTGTTAAGGCCAGAGACCTAGACAATTGAACAGACTCTAAGAAAATGATAAAATTGGGCTGGGGATGGAGCTCAGTGGTAGAGTGCTTGCCTAGCATGTGCAAGGCCCTGGGTTCTATCCCTACTGTTACAAATAAATAAATTAATAAATAGGAATAAAAGACAGCACTAGAAAGAATGAAAATAATATAATACTATGAATAAAATCAGGTGCAAAAATTAGTATTTATGCCAATTTATAATTTTAGAAGATGAAAAGTTTACACATATTAAGAATATTAATTTCTTGGGACACCTACATGATATTTTTCATTTAATAGTATATTTTTCATTTTTTAAATAGACATACTTTAAAATTAACTTGGCTTTGAATACAGCTTATGCATTGTGACATAGATTCACTAAGTACTAACACAATTAAGTTACAGTTAATCATACCTCAAATCCCACTCATTTTGTCTCTTTGTAGTTAAACCTACTGCCTAATCCTAACTCCTGGAAAACACTGATTTCTTTTCCATACATATAATTTATTATTTTTCAAAATGTCATCCAAAGAAACCATATACTGTTATAAACTTTTCAGACTCACTCTCTCCACTCAACAAAATACCTTTGTGATTCATCAGACCTGTTGCACATATCTATAATTCAGTTATTTTTATTGTTGAGTAGTATTTTATTGTACAGATGTACCTGGTTTATCTCTTCATATTACTTTTCTACAGTTTGGGCTGTATACTATTTATAAGATAAGATTTTATAATATTCTCCATAAGGAAGGTAGTAGAAAATTCAGTCTGTTTTCTAACATGATTGAACTTGAACTTTTAATATTGGTAGTTTTTTATAATATCTTTCAGTTTTATCAATTTGTTTTTAGGTGAATTGGGGTAAATTTTACAGATTGCTTTTAAACTTGAAGAATAAAATTCCATCAAATGTACATATGTGAGAATACCAATGTCAATCCTGATATCCTTTATGGAGAAGGGAGGGATTGGAGAGGAAGCTGGGAGAAGCCCATTGAGTGCTATGTGCATGTATTTCACTATCACTATGAACTACATTATAATGTGAGACTATAATGCACCGATAAAAGTATAAAAATAAATAAAAATGTCTTTTTTACTTGAGCAATAAGGTATAGATAAGGTATTTCTGCAGATTAGCTCTGACACTATGCATTTTTCTTTGAAATTTCTCCACAACCATCATCCCTTGGTTGCCAGGGACTTTAGGCACATTCACATATGGTCAGCCTCTGAACCTGCACCTTCACGTCACAAGTCTACATGAGTTATCACAGTGAGGATCTCAATAGTCCCAGAAGCCATGTGTACTCTGGATGGCTAACAGAAACTTATTCACACATGGAAGGACTCCCAAGTCACAGACCATATCCCACAATATGCAAATCAAATGTTTCTCCAATTCAACTTCCCCTTAGCTGGATAGGAACACTCCCTGTAGCCACTCCAATGTGATAGGGAGAGAAAGTCAAAGTGGAAATAAATCATGGTCTTAAGTAGAAATAGATAATGGTGGGTATTGAAATATGTTATTTTCTAATTTGTAAAACTAAGAGGCTTTGATCTTAGCCATTCTTCCTAGCTGCCCTCCATAGGAAGTAGGCCACAGCGTTGAATATCAAGGTGCTGTTGGTTTTGGAAAATTCATACCCCAATCTTATATCACTCTCAGAAAAACTGTTCATGGTATGAGAAATGATAGGAATTGTGAAGAATTTAATTGTGGAATTTCTTATTTTCCTCATGGACTTTAGAGAGTGATTATCAAGATAATTCCATGTATGTCCTCTCTCTTTTTCCCAGGCCTCCCTCATCCCAGGTTTTCAACTGGTGACCCTCCTCCTCCTCCTCCTCCTCCTCCTCCTCCTCCTCCTCTTCCTCCTCCTCTTCTTCTTTGACATCTTTCTACCTACTACTTTAGTCTCATAAAATATTTCTTTTTTTCTAAGAGTCTTGGGAATATTCTCACATGTAGGCACACGGTATGTTATGCCAGGTTTCCAAAATCATCCCCATAGCCTGTTAATTATATCTACCAGTGATATGGAATGCCAATGTCATCAATAGATAGCAGAAAACACATTCCTAGAGGACCAACATCTCTAAAGGGTTTCAGTGGAGTGCAGGCACTGCTCATGGCTCAGGGACTCTTGTTACTAAAGGGGTATGGAGGTGGAATCACCTAAAAAATAGCAGGGTTCATATCCTGTATTAAAATACAGAAAAATCTTGTTCCTTGCTGATTGACAATACTTGATTAACTGCTTTGAAAAAAATCAGACCAATGAACAATAATACATACATGCTAAGGTCCTCATAACATGAAGGACCCTTCTAAATATAATATTTCCCTGTCTAGATGAGATGTAGATGTTAAAATGTTCTCTATAGGCAGTTATCTATTCTTTATTTCCCTCAGAGGGATCTTCTATTTCTAGGAAGCATCTTCTATTCATTTATTTTCATACTTTTATTGGTGCATTATAGTCTTACATCCTAATGTAGTTCATAGTGATAGTGACATACATGCACGCAGCACTTGGTGAGTTTCCCCTGGATCCCTCCCCACTCCTCTCCTTCCCCATACAAGGTATAGAGATTGACATTATTATTCTTATATATGTACATAATGCCATTGAATGTGTTTCCTTTATTAATTCTCCTTCTCTGACTCCCACATTCCCCAAGACCACCTCCCTGGTCCACTGGAGTTTCTCCTCCAATATCTAAAGTCCCTAATATCTCAATTACTTCCTAACTTCCCCATATGAGAGAAAACATATGACCCTTCACTTTCTGAATCTCACTTAACCTAATGTTTTCCAGGTCCCTCCATTTCCCTGCAAATGACATAATTTGGTTCTTCTTTATTGCTGAATTGAATTCCATTGTGTGTATCCCATAATTTTACAATACATTCATTGGTTGATGGACACCTAGGTTGCTTTCATAATTTGGCGATTAGGAATTGTGCTACTATAAACATGGATATATATATATATATGTATATATATATGTATTATGTTATATATGTATATATATTTTATGTATTACTATAATATTCTGATTTTAGTCCCTTTGGAAAGATACCCAGGAGTGGTATAGCTGGATCATATGGTGGATCCATTCCCAGTTTTCTGAGGAATCTCCACACTGATCTCCATGGTGGCTGTACTAATTTGCAATCACACCAATCCCCACATCCTCACCAGTATTTATTGTTGTTTGACTTCTTGATGATTGCCATTCTAGTTGGGGTTAGATGGAATCTCAGTGTACTTTTAATTTGCATCTCCCTGATTGCTGCTGATGTTGAACATTTTTTTTCATATATTTATTGGCCATTTGTATTTCTTCTTTTGTGAAGTCTCTATTTAGCTCAATAGCTCATTTCCTGATTGGATTGTGGTTTTTAGTGTTGTCTTTTTTTAGTAATTTGTATATTCTAGATATTAGTCCTCTATCAGAAGAATAGTTGGTAAAGATCTCACATTTTCTGTAGGAGTCTCTTCAGACTCTTGATGATTTCCTTTGATGGAGAGAAACTTTTTAATGCAATGCTATCCCATTTATTAATTTCTGTTTTGATTTCCTGAGCTTTGGGAGTCTTATTGAGGAAGTTTATACCTGTGCCTATATGTTGGAGTGTTGGACCTATGCACTCCTCTAGAAATTTAAATGTGTCTGGTCTAATTTCCAGGTCTTTGATCCATCTTGAGTTGACTTGTGAAGGGTGAGAGGTAGGGATTTAATTCCATTTTCTACAAATGGATAACCAGTTTTCCCAACACCATTTTCTTAAAGACTGTCTTTTCTCCAGCTTATGTTTTTGTCAAAAATCAATTGGCTATAAATGTGTAGATTTGTTTCTGTATCTTTTCTTTTCTACTGGTCTATGTGTCTGTTTTTGTGCCAATACCATGCCATTTTTATTACTATGTCTCTGTAGTATAATTTGAATGCAGATATTGTGATGCCTCTTGCATTGTTCTTATTGCTGAGAATTTCTTTGGCTATTCTGGGTCTTTTGTTTTTTCATATGAAATTCAGGACTGATTTTTCTAGATCTGAGAAAAATGCTATTGGTATTTTGATAGGGATTGCATTGATTCTGTAGATCACTTTTGGTAGAATGGCCATTTTGATAATATTTATTCTGCCTATCTAAGAGCATGGGAGATTGTTCTATCTTCTAAAATCTTTAATTTCTTTCTTCAGTGTTTTATAATTTTCACTGTAGAGGTCTGAATGGCCGAACTTCCTCTCTAGTGACTAGACACAGTACCACATTCAGTTAATAGACTATTAATTGGAAAGGGGATCAATACTTGTGGACTTTAGGGCACTATTGCTGGTCTTAAATTGCTCCATATGAAGATTAACAATAAAACACTTTACATTTGTGGAAGGAAAAAGTTGAAAATAACTCAGTATATTTTATGGTAGAATGTTCACAACAAACTAGTTATAATTTTTTACCTAATAATTCCACCAATAGGCATATATCCTAAAGAAATAATCATTGGGCCAGGCATGGTGGTGCACGCTTGTAATCCCAGTACTTTGGGAGGCAGAAACCGGAGGATCTGGGTTCGCGGCCAGCCTCAGTTCTCTCTCTCTCTCCCTGTCTCTCTCTCTCTCTCTCTCTCTCTACCTAGTGAGGCCCTCCGCAACTTCGTGAGACACGGTTTCAAAATAAAGTATAAAAAAAAAAATAGGGCTGGGGGTGTAGCATGGAGGTAGAATGTCCCTGGGTTCAATCCCCGGTACCACAATAAATAAATAAATAAATAAATAAATAAATAAATAAATAAATATAAAGAAAGAAAGAAAGAAAGAAAGAAAGAAAGAATCATTGATTTCAATGATTATTTGTATACCAGGTTATACAATATTATTTATTAAGGCAAATATTCTGAGAAAACTAACAGTCATTGTATTAATTTGCTAAGGCTGCTGTAACAATGTACCACAGGCTGAAAGACTGAAAAACAACAGAAATTTATTTTCCTGCAATTCTGCAGGATAGAAGTTCAACATCAGGTGTTAGCAAGATTAGTTTCTTCTGAGACTCATACTCTTTGTTTGTAGGTATCTATATTCTCCCTGTGTTGTCACATGATTACTCCTTTATGCGCCTCTCTTTTATAAGCACCGTTTCTTATAAGAACTAGTCATATTGAATTAAAATTAACTTTAATGAACTTCTTAACTTAATTATCTCTTTCAAGACCCTATTTCAAAATGGAATCACATTCTGAGATATTGAGAATTAAGACTTCAACATACGAATTGTGGAGGGGAGGGAATTCATTCAGCCCATAACATTCACATAGGAAGAAATTTATTTACTTCCTTATGTAGCATGTACATGATACTCTACAGCCACTAAGGATTATAATATTTTGTAAATGTTTATATACATAAAATATTCATAGTAAATAGTTAATTTTGAAAATTATGTTATAAAATTATTTATCATATAATATCAATTGTATAAGTAAATTTAAACTAACTTTTTATACTGGAGATCGAGCCCATTCTACCTCCAAGCTACACTTCCATCTCTTTTTTATTTTTTATTTTGAAACAGGGTTTTACTAAGTTGCTGAGGGCCTCACCAAGTGGCCATAGTGACCTCAAATTTGTGATCTTCCTGCTTTAGCTTCCCAAGTACTGAGATAACAGGCATGAACCATCAGACCTGAATAAATTTAAATAATTCTTGTTTCATCTGATCACAAAATCCTAACATCTTTAACACATCTCACTTCCCAAAGTTTCTAGAGATTGGTTGAGAGTGTTCTGTGATGCTCCAAGTCTACATCCAGGATGTCCTCCAGACCTGAGCAAAGAGGACTTTGCCTTCCCCACTGGCCATGCAGCCTCTTCTGCTGCTTCATCAGGAAGGATAACTTACCTTTAGAAGCTGCTTCGCCTGGCACAATGGTGATGCTGACGCCCTACTCCAAGAACAACAGTTCACCCTGCCCTGCTCCCTCTCCCGGTACCCAGTGTCAGCCCCCAGGGGCTGCTTAGGTCCAGTGCTTGCCTGACACCCTCCTAAGACCCAGCAGCACCAACTAGGGCCAAGGTTGAGTATTGCTCTGGAATGAAATGGGGAAAGGTGTCCCATTCTCACTATGTTACCAGTTAGATAGATTGAGTTCTAATTTCATATACAATTTCAGGTGATACAGCACTTGCTATTTCTAATTATTGCTCCACTAATATTTCCAGATCATAAACAGGAGTCCATTGGAGATAAGAATGGACAAAAATTTGAAGCACAAACACCCCTGAGGGTTTCCAACTTCACACTAAGTTGCTTGGATCTTTCAACTTTCCAAGAGATACTAGAAATCTCATGGGAAATGTTATCAGAATACGTCAGATCCTTACTTAGACCCATGCTAACATACCAATGTTTGTGTGATACATATGTGTGTGTGTTTACATCACCACATGTTCTAAATAATACAACCTATAATGTGTTCATATGACATAGTATGTGTATGTGAGTGTGTTTATGTGTGTGTGTGAGAGAGAGAGAGAGAGAGAGAGAGAGAGACAGAGACAGAGACAGAGAGACTTTGCCTGTGTATACTCTTAGGATGTGAGAGCTCTATCCATCACTAACTGAAAGAAGGGAGGCCTTTCCAGGTGTGGTGGTACATGCCTGTAATCCTGGTATTTGTGAGAGTGAGACAGAAGATCACAGGTTCAAGACCAGCCCTAGCAACTTAGCAGGACTCTCAGCAACCTAGTTTTGTTTCAGAAGAAAATATTTTTTAAAAGGGCTTGGGTTGTAGCTCAGAGGTAGAATGCACCTGAGTTCAATATCCAGCACCACACGCACAAAGGAAGGGGAAGGAAGAAGCAAGCAGGCCTTGGGCATCTCAGCAGCTTTCAGTATGTGATTGGCTATCTCCTGAAAGAAGGTTAAGATATAATTATAGGATTGTACGGATTAATTAAGAAGGCTAAATTAAGAACAATATTTCTTTTTATCCAAGCATATTTAATATCTATTATATGCCAAACATTGAAGATAAGAGGAATAAAATAAATAAGTGCTACTCAAAAGGATATCTGCTGCTAGGCACAGTGGTGCATGCCTATAATCCCAGTACTTGGGAGGCTGAGAAAGGAGGATGACAAATTCGAGGCCATCCTCAGCAAATTAGTGAGACCCTCAGCAACCCAGTGAGACCCTGTTTCAAAATAAAAATAGGGCTGGGGGTGTAGCTCAGGGGTAGAATGTCCCTGGGTTCCATCCCCAATAGCCCCCCCCACACACACACACATGAAAGGGGATGGATATCTACTAAATAAATTCTTAAAATAACTCTAACATTTTTTATTTATAGGATAGATTGCTTTTAACATAGTAACTTTCCAATCCTTAAGAGGAGTGAGGTGGCATGGCTGTGCCTGACAGATGCTATATCAGGAATTTCTGAATCAGATAGCCCAAAGCTATGGTTCTCAATCTTTAGCATTGAACACAGTCACTTTGAGGGCTTATTAAAACACAGACTTCTTAGCGCTCCTCTAGAGGTTCTGACTCAGTAGATACTTTGCATTTTTTTATTAAGTCCTAGGAGAGGCTGCTGCTGTTTGCTCATGGAGCAGCAAATGGCCTAGGCTAGGATATACCAGGTTCATCTTTATTCCAAGACCAGTAATTCCAAGACAACAGACAGAGGGAAATGCCTGCCTCCTCAATTCAGCTCACTGAAAAAGGAAAGATAGCTGGAGGAAGGAAAGAGCCTGATCAAAAGCAAAAACTGCCCAAAGTGATAGACCTGTTTCTGGGGCAGCAAGATGTTAAGAAGAAAAAGTTTCTAGCAATCTTCCCCAGATGATTCTTATAAAATGATCTCAAATATAATTTTTTTCAAAGATTCCCAATTACACCCCACACAGCTCTTAGACTGCACTGACAAAGCTTTAAAAAATGATGCATTTACTCCATGCAGGCAGCAGTCTCTGGAGCCAGCGCCTCTGCGTTAGAGATGTGTCGCAGCTGGTTTCAGGGCTGCGTTGAAAGCTTCAAGCTTTGGCACGACTGAGCATTAACTCAGCATTAAGCAGAAGCTTTGACACTGGAGACTGCAAACTTGGATGGATTAAATACACATTTTGAATATCTCACAAAATACTAGCAGTGAGGGGGAGACAGATGTTTTTTTTGAAATGAGAGACAGCAAGAAGGAAATAAAGAGCAGTTCCATAGATGAGTGAAGACACTGGCCTGGCCAATCGCCGCTGTCCCGGCCTGTACCACAGCTCTGTTTCCTTTCAGACTTTGGAGCATTGGTATCGATCTTTTCTGTGAGATGTTAGCGTATGTGCATGCCATTGTAACATGGCAAACTCTGCACTAGTGTCGTTTCTTGTTCAAGAGATCCAGGCTAACTGCAGGCCAGCTTCTGGCTTCAGAACAGCCAAGCATCAACACAGAGTAAGCATTAAGGAATTCCAGAGAGGTTACTACAATGTAATAGATAATTAATGTTGTCTACTAGTTACAATGTGCATATAATTTTTTACAATAATTTCACTAGTATTGACTCATCTGAATCTTACCATAATCTACATGTTAAATCAATATGATCACAACCATAGACCCCCCTCCCAAATGAGTGGAGGAAAACCTTGAGGTATTGTGCTTCACTTTATTGCACTTTATGATATGTTTTATACAAATTGAAAGTTTGTGGCCACCCTAGGTCAAGCAAGCCTATTGGCAAATTTATTTCCTATACCATGTACTCACTTTGTGTCTCTTTGTCATGTTTGACATTTTACCTCTGAACTACACTCCCATCCCTATTTTATTTTGAAACAAGGCCTTGCTAAGTTGCTGAGGGTCTCTCTAAGTTGCTGAGGGTGGCCTCGAATCTGCAATCCTCCTTTCTCACCCTCCCAAGCACTGGGATTACAGGCATGTGCCACCATACCCAGCTTCTATCAATTATCTTTGTTGTCACTATTTTAATTGTTTTGGGGTCATAGCTTACATTCATTTAAAACAGCAAACTTAATTGATAAATATTGTTTGTGCTCTGTCTGCTTTACCCACAGCTGGCTCTCTACCTCCTTCCCTTTCCTCAGGATCACTTATTCAGTGAGGCACAACAATATTGAAATTAGGCCAATTAATAACCCTACCATGACCTCCAAGTCTTCAATAGAAATGAGGAATCATACATCTCTCACTTTAATTCTAAAGCTAGAAATGAGTAAGCTTAATGAGAAAGTCAAGTTGAAACTGTGATAGCCCAAAACCTAGAACCCTCATACCAGTTAGATGCATCATAATTGCTAAGGAAACGTTCTTGAAAGAAATTAAAAGTGCTATTCCAGTGAACACAGGACTGATGAGAAAGCAGAATAGCCTTTTTACTAATATGGAGGTTTTGGTGGTCTAGATAGAAGATCTATTCACAATATTCTCTGAAGCCAAAGCCTAATGCACAGCAAGGTCCTAGCTCTCTTCAATTCTATGAACTCTGAGGGAGGTGAGGAAGAAAAGTTGGAAGTTAGTAGAGGTAGGTTCACAAGGAAAAATCCTCAAAAACATACAAGTGCATGGTGAAGTAGCAAGTTGCTAATATAGAAGTTATCCAGAAGATCTAGCTTAGATCACAGGTGAAGTGGCCTAACTAAATAACAGTGGTCAGTGTAAATCAAAGTGTCTCAGACTGGGAGAATATACCTTCTAGGCGATTCATAGCTGGAGAGGAGAAGTCAGTGTCAGACTTCAAAGTGCCAAAGGACAGAATGACTCTCTCATAAAAGAACAATGCAGATGTTGACTATAGGTTGAAGCCAACACTCACTTCCCATTCTGAAAAGCCCGGGGCCTTTGAAATTATACTGTCTGCTCTGCCTGTGCTCTGTAAATGGAATAGCAATGCCTGGATGACAGCACATCTGTTTTACAACATGGTTAACTCAGTCCATTGTTGTGACTTATCAGAAGAAATATTCCTTTTAAATTTGTACTGATTATTGATAATATACCTGTTCACCCAATAAATCTGATGGAGATGTACAATGAGACTAATGTTGCTTTCATGTCTACTATACAACATCTATTCTATAACTCACAGGTGAAGGAATTATTTATATTTTCACATATTTCTATTTATGAAAAATTGTTTTGGGTACTGGGGGTTGAACCCAGGGACATTCTACCTCTGAGACACACACCAGCCCTATTTATTTATTTGTTTATTTATTCATTCATTCACTCATTCATTTAAACAGGGTCTCTTTAAGTTACTACAGATGGCCTCAAACCTGTAATCTTCCTATCTCAGCCTCCTAAGTACTGGGATTACAGCTGTGTGCTACTACAACCAGCTTATATTTTATAAGGGCAGTAGCTGCCATAGAGAGTGATTTCTCTCATGGACTTGGGAAAACTTAATTTAAAAACATTTGAAAATTATTCACCATTCTAGATGCCATTAAGAACATTTATGACTCATGAAAGGAGGTCACAATGCCAATGTTATAAAGGACTTAGAAAAAGTGGATTCCCAAACCCTCAGAGATGACATTGAGGGGATCAAGACTTCAATGGGGAGAATAACTGAGATGTAGGAAAAATAACAAGACTAGAATTGGAAGTAGAACCTGAAGTTGTGACCACATTGCTACAGTCTCATGACAAAACTTTAAGGAGGAACTGCTACTCATGAGTGAGCAAAGAAAGTGGTTTCTTAATGAGAAACCTACTCTTGGTGAACATGCTATGAACACTGTTGAAACAACAACAAACATTTTAGAATATTACATAAAGTTGCTTGATAAAGCAGTGCTAGGGTTTTGAGAGGATTGACTCAATTTTTAGAGAAATTCTATTTGCAGTAAAATGCTGTCAAACATCATCACATGCCACAAGGAAATCTTCTGTGAAAGGAAGAGTCTATTGATGTGGCAAACTTCATTGTTGTCTTATTTTAAGAAATTGCCATACGTATTGGGCCTTTCTCCATTAGACATCATTAGGCAAGACCCTCCACCAACAAAAATATTAGGGCTCACCGAAGGCTCAGATGAGCACAGTCTCATTTTAGCAATGAATTACTTTTCAATTCAAGTATATACATGTTTTAGACATGATGCTACTACACACTCATAGACAACAGAATGGTGTAAACATAACTTCTCAATATAGTGGGAAACCAAAAAATGTGTGTGACTGGCTTTATTGTGGCATTAGCTTTATAGAGACTGTCTGGAACTAAACCTGCAACATCTCTGAGGTATGCCTGTATCAGAAGGATTTAGTTTCTTGCCCAAGGTTATAGAGAGGATTAAAGAAAGTGTCAGGGCAAGATTCCATTCTTACTAAACCAAGTTCTCAGACTTTCTCCTCACTGTGCATACAAAAATTCCAGTTCCTAACACTGCCATTGTAAATAAATTCTACTCATGTTTATATTTTGATTCACATTCTTGTAAGAGCCTTATAAAAATTCTAAAGAATATCTTTCTGGAAATATAGCACAATTGTTATAAGCAACAATAATATACTATTCTAAGCATCCAGTGTTCTAAAAGTAGGGATTTAAAAATGCCCCATAGAGCTGTCAATTGTGTATACCAGAATTCCACTTCAACTCCAGAGTTTAATAGAACTGTTTATGAGTTAAATAGAACTGATTTATTTCCTTTCCTTTCCCCTCCCCACTTCTCTGCCTTTCATTTTGGGGGTGGCCATGGGGCAGGTTCTAGATCAGACTAAGAAACCTAAGTGAACTGAGGAAATCAGAGATCATGCAAGAAAATTTTCACTGTGACCATGTGTTAAGTAAACTGCCTCACCAAGTAAGAGAACATTTTGAGATGCACATGCATGTTTTGTCAATTTAGAATATATCTACACATTCTACCACATTGTCTGTTTTGTTTGTTTGGTTAGCATGTAGCATTTTTCTTTTCTTTTGAAATAGTATCTTCCTATATTGCCTAGGAGGGCCTTGAGTAGCCAGGACTACAGGTATGCACCACCACACCCCACTAACTAACATAATCGTTTGAAGGTATTAATATCCAGCCATCTGACTAAATTTTTGCTGGCCCAACATATCCATCGATTTGTCATTTATCACTAAATTTCTTTGGAAAATATCTAGATATTATGCTAATGCAGTCCAAGATTCATTTTTCATAATTCCTTAGTTTGCAACAATAATTTGTTAAGCATCTGCCAATAATTAACTGCATTGCAAAGATGGTATATTTGGCTTTTGTTTTCAGGAAGTTCAGAGAGTGATGAAGGGACACATCTACTTTAGCAAATATGTGCAGTAAGCTGTTACCCATATCTAATAGAAACTGCTGTGATATGAATGTTTGTGGCCTCCTCAACTTCACATATTGTAATCTAATCCCCCAATGCAATTGTATTAAGAGGTGGGGCCTTTGGGAACCGATTGGATGACAAGGGCAGAGCCTACATGAATGGAATTAGTGCCTTTAAGAAGGCCCAAGAATGCCTTTCCTTCTTCTACCATGTTAGGACCCAGCAATAAGTCATCATCTATGAAGCAGAGAGGGAGCCTGCAACAGAATCTAAATATGCTAGTATCTTAAGCTTAGACTTCCCAGCCTCTACAACTGTGAGAAATAAATATCAATTGCTTATAAATTACCCATTTTAAGGTGTTTTTATAGCAGCCTAGATGGCCTAAGACCGAAGTTTATATTGGAACAAGCACCACACAAAGAAGTAGTCAATTGTATCTGGGCATGCTAAGAAAACTTCTCAATCAGACACAACACTTTAAGATCTGCTATTGAGGATCTAGGCATAGTGGTTAATGCCTGTAATCCCAGTAGTAGGGAGGCTAAAGCAGGCTGATCACAGGTCAGCAATTTAATGAGACTCCCAGCATCTAAGACCCTCAAGAAATTAGCAAGACCCTATTGTTTCAAAACAAAAAATAAAATAAAATAGGACTGGGGATGTAGCTCAGTACCAACCCCAAACAACAACAAAACAACAAAAAACAAAACAGCCCTCCAGTACAAAAAAAAAAATCTATAATTGAGAAGAGGCAGGCACAGGATTTTGACCAAAGTTAGATGTATAACACTGTAGAGTTTAGACAGTGGTCACCTTCTTATCACCTACCCTTCATTTAGAGTTGATGAATACATTTATAATCACTAAAATATTACAGTGTTTCGGAAAAGGAAAAAAGGCTTAGGTACCTGGCTGATGCAAGCAGGTTATCTTAGGATGGATTTATTCCACAATTCTGCTTCTTCAGTTTGCTTATCTAGCTAAAAAGTTATTTATAGGTATATTAAAAAATTCAATCTATGGTCAATCAAATCTTCCTTACTAGACAAGCCCAACATGGTAAGGCTGATTTGGGGAGTCGATTTATTGGTGAATCCTAGGAGAGGCTGTAGCTCCAGGCTAGCATGTAGGAAAAAAGGTGGCAGATACTACCCAGAAAGACTAAAGCAGGTGTGTAGCAAAGCAACTGACCTTGGGGAGGACTGGCAAGTGAGTGCAACAAAGCAGGGAGTGTGGAAGGCACACAGATGGCGGCAGGAGAAAGCCTGGCAGCAGAGTCCTTACCCAGGCTATTCTGTACAACTCAGGAATATTACTAAGAACTAGACTAGGTTTTATATCTAAAAAATTGGAATGGGAAAATTACCCAATCAGTGGCAAGACCAAGGAAACCTGAAAATGGGATAAAGAATTAATATGTGCTTGTTTTGCTGTTCTTGTGGTGTCTCATTTAGTCTGAGCAATGACTTCAGGAGGTTGATATGATGTTCATTTTATAGATGAGGAAACTGAATCTCATGGAACTTTAGAGAGTCTAAGAATGGTCAGTGGGCTGCAGCAAAGCTAACTATGCCGGGACATTAAACTCCAGGCTAAAGCTTTCAAAATACCATGTAACAAAAACAGACTAGTTTGAAGCCGATGGGGCAGTGTCTATGAGAATGTGTATGTGTACATGTGTATGTGTGCAGGCAAAGCATGTGTGTATATGTGTGTACCTGTTTCAGAGGAGAACAAAAGGTGGGAAGAGAAAATTAAAACAGATTATTACATTACCCTCTATGATTTTAAAACACGGTGGCATCTATGACAATGATGTTGTGATCTATCCATCTACTGAAACATGAAAACATGGCAGTCTAATCTCTCTAGGTTTAGGATGCAATTCTGTCTCTAGAATATCAACCAACACAGTATTGAATGCAAAGTCTGCCTTTGACTTGAGGACACTCTGGGAAACAACTTTCCACTGCATGTTAGCATATCTGCAATCAAAGTCTGTGTGTATCTGTGATTTTTAATCCCTTCATTTTTTCTTGCACTCTTCCCTCATTGTGTTCCTACTCCCACTCCCTCCACACCATCCCCCCAAACACTTTTCTCTCTCCTATGGTGATAGGAACCAAAAGGAAGTTGATGCAGTGGCAGGTTTAATATGACATTTGAAAAGTGACTTTTTGATTTTCAATTAACCTTGCACAAAGAGGAAATATTGAAATGCGCCCCTTTGTTCTTGGCTGGATCTGCAGACAAGCTGGTTGGTACCAAGAGCTGAACAGGGCTTGGGGTAGGGTAGTGAGGAAGGAAAAGGCTAGGACGAAAAAAGAGAATTCTGGCACCTACTAAAGCACTCTGCTTCTATTTGCACAAAATGAGACAAGACTAGCCTGTAGTAATTACTCTCAGAAGGGGGAAACAGGTAGGAGAGAAAATGCTCTTGTCGTTTGTTTGACTTAATTGTATGCTTTTATGAGCTGTCTGGCTGGAAGGATTAAAGTTACTTTTAATAACACTTCCTTTCAGAGGGAATTTGATTTGAAATTCCCCAGTAGGGCCTCCCAGTCCACAGCAGGGCCTGTTCCCCAATCCATGTCCCCCTCCTCCCTTCCCTTGTAGTCAACCCTCTCCCTTGCTTTCTTTGAAAGCCCCATTGTTCTGTTTGTAGAAGAAGGAGATGCTTTCCACCAACCATAATATACAGCAGGAAAGTTAACTCCATAGTCTCCTCTTTCCAGATTTTAATTCAATCTTTACTAAAGCCCTAGCCCACCCCACCCCATCCGGGCTGCAAAAGGAAACCTTGAAACTTATATATGGAAAATGAAGTAGCTTGGCGCTTTGGACCTCATTAAGCTGCATTTGGTGACAGTGACAAGGTTCATGAACACACATACACTATGCATTATGGGGACAAGCTGTGGCTTCGCTGACGGAGCCTTTCAATCGCTCCCTCCCTCCTTTGTGTCTGTTCTCGCAGTGTTTCTGCTCCCCCGGCCTGGCTGATTCGCTGGCTCTTTCTTCCTTCTGTTTCTGTCTGTGGTTCTTCTTGCTCGGCATCTTCCACGGTGCCAGAGCCAGGCCCGGGGGCGTCGGTGGGGTCTCGCGCGGCCGACTGGGGGCACAGGGCTGCTGGATGGTCCGCGGGCTGCAAGTGGAGAGAGCCGCCGAGGACCGCAGCGCCCGCCCGAGGCACGAGCCATCCATCACCCGCGCCAGCTCGCGGGAAGACGCTTCATCTCATCCCTAGATGGCAGCAGGATTCTGAAGCTGGCGCAGCCCTCGGCAGCCTTTTCTGGTCTATTTTCCTGAACAGATTGCCAGGGGATACGGCGGCTAAACAGCCCAGCGCGTCCCCGGAGTGCAGGTCAAACAGAAGAGCAAGCCGGACAGACGCAGCTGCGGGGCCTCTGGGGTCAGATCCTGCAGCTCCGGACACCACATTCTCTCTTCGCACACAGATGTGCAAGTGTGAGAGAAAAATAAAAAAGAGGAGTTCAGCCTCTTGAAGACTGACTGTGTACCCCCTTAAAGACCAGTGGTTCAGAGTGGTGGCTAAAGCCCTCAAGGCGTGAGTGCACAGAGGATGAGGAGGCGCGCGCGCGCGCGCGCACACACACACACACACACACACACACACACACTTTCTTGCCAGGGACCAGGTTGATTCTATTTCCAGCATCACAGCCATCCTGCTATAACTTCAGGGGAAGGTTCATTCTGTCCCCGAGCCTCGGTATCTGTAAAATTGGAGTCACTGCAACTCTCAGCCTTGTGTACATACAATAATAGATTGTTAGGATGATCAAGAGGAACAAAGAAGGGGAAAGATCACTTTGGCAGGAACAGTCTCACTGCTGCAACATTTGGCCCAGAACAGGAATTTTCCTTCAGAGGAAGCATCCCGGGTGTTTATTTTGATCAGCCAGAAATGAATTATTTGAAAACAAAGGGTGGAGATTGTTTCACCACTGAAAAGCTGGGCATCTTTATCTCCAAGCCACTTCTTTGATTACATCCAGGCCCCACCGCAGACCTTGTCATCACCTGGAAATCCTATAACATCAGAAATCTTTATCACTAGGAGCTACCTGAAGCAGTCCAATAGCTGAGTCCCCAAGGGTCCTGGAATTACATAGGAAAAATAGAAGCTACTCTGATTGGGGTATGCTGTATTAGAAAAAGTCACTGTTAACATGGCATCTGACATACTGTGAGAGTCGGGACATTTCACACCAAGACAGACTCAGAAGAAAAATAAAATCCACATTGTACTTACTGTTTTTACATCCCTCATCTTTCAGTATACTTGCCTGTTTCCTTCCATTTCTGCAAGTTCTAGCCCCTTCTTGCAACATGGTGACATTTGTAACAAAAGGGGCAGGAGAACAGAGGTTAGTGATATTCATCTCTTTATCTTGTCTGGGGTGTGTTTCCTTTCCTCTCTTTCTATCCAAAATTTCAACACAGTTAGAAGCATTCTCTCCAAATCCTGATGTCAGGAATTATGTAATATGTATAAATTGTAAGTAACCTCAACTATTTACACCAAAGAGAGTAGAGGTTCATAGTCTACAACTTTGCTTGAAGAGGTTTTATGGGACTCAAGGCTTTTTCAGAGTGATAGGGAGTTGGGAGAAGGTGGGGGACAATAAGAAAATGTTACACAAAAGCCTGGCCAGTGACAGTTTTCCTTCCTTTAAAAGACAGGAAGCAGAGTCAACAGATTTCTATCATTTGAGTTCTACCTGTGGTGTTTGAATATTTAGACCTATAACTTGACCCCTATAACACCAAACCCAGCAATGTTATCATATCAGTCATTCCAGCAATCTCATATTGTAATATTGACTCACCAAATAATCTCATCCTTAAAGCTTTCTAATAGTCTCTCTCGCTGGCAAAATTTTCAACTTCCTAAAGTCCTACACTTCAATGAACTCCCATGCTATCCTGAAAATCAGCTTCCCACTGCCCCTACCCAGCTTTTCCCATAAACCTTATTAGCCTGAACCTCAAGTTTGATCATCTGAATCAGTCTTACTAAGACCCTCCACTTTCTTTTCTGGAAAAAAGTATAAGCCTAACTGGAAACTTCTTGCAAAAAGCATGGGAAAGATCAAAGCAGTAATCTGTATTTATTCCTTATAGAGCCAGAGAATAAGACAATGACTAGTCTTGCCTACTGTTCTCATTAAACTCAATGCAAACTATCTTAGGTGGACCATTTATAAGGCCTTTGAGATCTTAGATTTTATTTATTCCTGTTTTTTGTCATTAGCTAGTTTGGTTATTTAACTCTATTTTTTTCTTTTTCTTTCTTAATATCAATGATTGCACCAAAACTCTGTAATTCTCCTCAAAGTTCTCACCAACAAATACCCTTTCTTAGAGCAGAGGAGTCCCTAGCCAGCTTCACAGAAGAGTTGGATCCATTAGGGAGAGTAAATCTTAAACTGTTGCATCCCATCTAAATGTTTATCTTCCTATGTTACACTCTTTACTCTAGGAAGAAAGGCCCCCTTTCTGATGTAAGGCATTCCACCCAGTAATTATCTGCATCTCACCTTTGCTCATTTGCTCCAGGACTGAGATCTATCTCTCCACCTCTCCATACTCCCGTCTCATTTGGGCATCAGGTGTCTGTCATACTCCCTAGATGCCCAGTGGGACTGAACTACTTATAGGGCAACACACACACACACACACACACACACAAACACACACCTCAGGCCTGGTCCAAATCTCTGCCACACCTCTCTGCCTTTGTTCATGCATGTCTTTGTGATATAGAGTGACTTTCCTATATATTTTCTCTAATTTTTTTCATCCTTCAAGACGAAGGCTCAAGAACCATATCCTGTGGAATAAACTTTTACTGACATGCAAAATAAGCTAAGACTCTTCTTTTATTTTGCCTAGCAGGGAGCACATACCTTTACTATAGCAGTTATGCACTCATTTTTTATTGCATGTGCAATTTATGTTTAACACATTATCCTATGAGCTCCTCAAGGACAAAACTGTGTTGTATTCATCTTTATTTTTAGAGCCAAATGCACACCCATGCACATAGTATTAAAGTTTGTTTTCTATGTATCAGTCACATTGCATTCTGTGCTCATTGCCTTCTAAATAAAGTGATTGCTCACATTGCCCCTGCAGAATGGAGAGTGGTCTAATGTATGTTCTATGTCATCTGACCCCTATTCTCATTTTGGCTATTAGGACTATACTGAATACTGGTCCCAGGGCCAGCCAACCTAACTATTCAGTGGTCTATGAGATGGACTGGTATAAAAATCTCTTCTGAAACAATCAAGGTATGGTCCAAGTAGTCTTTCCATTTTGAAACAGATGCGTTGTGAGCTCACTTTGCACAGTGACAAGTTACCACAATAGGAAGCTACAGCCAGGAATGTCTCTTCAACTCCAGGCTGAAGTTAGAGATCTGAGGAGAGCAAATAACCAAGATAAACAGAAGAACTTGGAAGCAGTCCTTCTGCAAGGGTGTGCATTATGTGCATTTGTTGTTTCTCAAATAAGAGAACTCAGGCATACTCTGTGGGGGTCCAAGACTTAGACATCAGAAAGTGAATTTTCAGATCCCTTGTACAACCCAGATGTTGTTAAATCATTTTTCTAATAAAGCTATTTATGAAACCTTCAAAAAAAAAAGAAACAGATGAGTAGGAATATTGCAGCAGAAACAAAATCTTTAAGATCATGAGACAACTAGAGGCTGGAAGACAAGAAAAGTTTCATAGTGCCCTCAATGACCTGCGTTTGAAAGGCAAAAGTAATGAACATGTACTTGACTGGATTAAAATAATAATCTATATAAAGGCCTTAAAAAGTGTCAGAATGTAGACTAGATCTCAAGTCTCTATATTAAAACCAATGTTCTTTCTGGTCTACCTTATCTGCTTTGCTCCTCTTATATAATCTAATGAGCACTGCAGAGATAAGTGTCAAATAGCCAGGCTTTACCCAATAAGAAAGAAACAGAGAAAGATATAAAGGAAGGTAGAAAAGACAGGATGAACCTCTGAAATAGTGGACAAAACTGTGAGCTTAGCAACAGATTTATTATACAATGAATTATAAATGATGGCAAGTAGATTTTTAAGTTAAAGAGTCATTTACAGAACATTTAAATTAATGGTCAAAACTGATTGATATTTACTATAGGCCAATCACTATACATATCATCATCATCATCATCATAATCATCATCATCAGGTACTTGCCAGACACTACTGAAAAGGCTTTACATGTTTAAGGTATTTAATCTTCCCAATAACTCCTTGAGATAGTTACTACAATAATACAAATTTAATAGATGAGGAAATTGAGGCACAAAATTTAAATAAATCAACTAAACTACCAGTCCAGAATTGGAATCCCCCTGGATGCACATGTATTCACATACATTGTGCCATCTAGTTCTCTTGCAATTTTAAAAAATACTCATATAATTATCTTATAATAATCATCACTTTATAAATGAGGATTCTAAAGGACCAGTAAAACAACACACTTCTAGCTAGAAAGATCCTGTTTTGTCTGATACAAAAACCTACATCTGATGTAAAATATATTATGCCTCTGTGTTTCAAACTGAATATTGAGGAATAAGTAGAAGTTACCATGAGTCAGTAAATTATCTTTTTATAGGATTGTTTTTGTTCCCATGTAAATAACATATTAAATCTTCCTTAGGAAGATACTTTTTAAAAGATCAAAAGATTAAAAAAGATTGTAGCTCCCAATGTGGTGTGGGTCTTCAGCAGGACTTCAAAGAAAGGAATTTGCCTTTAGAGTCTTCATATAACTGCTTTAGTTGTAGCTTCTCTTTCTTTTTTCTAAACTTCCCAAAGTCATCTGTTCAGATTTTTTTCTTACACAATAATGCTATTATTCCTATAGCTCTATTTTGTGCATCAAAATCCTTCCTTAGCCTAGAGATAAAGGCTGATTCCTTGAGAAAATAGTGACAGTATCCCCTCTCTCCTCTATACAGTGGTGAGGGCTACAGGGTACCCTGAAGCAGACTGTCTTATTCCATTTTGTGATGCTAATAACACAATACCACAGACTGGGTAAGTTATAAAGGAAAGAGGTTGCTTAGTTTCATGCTTTTGATCCAAGATCAAAGTCCCCATCTTGTAATGGCCTTCTTGCCTATCAGAGTCCCAAGGTGGCATTCAGCATAACATGGGGAGAGATAGGGATCTCCTGTGTTTATGCTGTTCTCTTTCCTTCTTATAAAGCCACTGGTATTTGGTCATGGGAGCTCCCCCCCATGATCTTATCTAATTCTAATCACCTCTCCAAAGACCCACCTCTAAACACCACTGTTGGATTAAGTTTCAACCCTCATGATACATCACAATGGGGATTAAATTGCAATACATGTTTTCAGAGGAGACAAACCATATTCACCTAGAGTGGTCAGAAAAGAATCTCTGAGAGGCCCTCCGCAACTTCGTGAGACCAGGTTTCAAAATAAAATAAAAAAATAGGGCTGGGGGTGTAGCACGGAGGTAGAATGCCCCTGGGTTCAATTCCTGTTACCACAAAAAAAAAAAAAGGAATCTCTGAAATATCCTTTTTCAGTACTGTAAATACAAGGCAGTGATCATCTTTTTTTGCTTTATTTATTTATTTATTTTTGTGGCACTGGCAATTGAACCCAGGGGGGGATTCTACTTCTGAGCTAGATCCTCAGCCCTTTTATTTATTTTTTTTAATTTGGAAATGGGGTCTTGCTAGGTTGCTGAGGCTGTCCTTGAACCTTAAATCCACCTGTCTCAGCCTCCCAAGTACTGGGATTACAGGTACTTAGCAAAACACTTAGATAGTCATGGATTGCTCTTAGAGAATGTTAGTGAGAAAAAGCTTCTCTTTTCTTGAGGAATTTAAAAAATCAGCCTTCCCATTAACTTTATAGAATTTGTAATTATTGATGGACTTGTATATGTCTTTTTAAATCCCTGGCTTCTGTATGATCCAAAAGGGCAGGGAACATGCTTATTTTGTTCTTTGCAATATGCTTAACATCTTGACCATGCCACCATATATGGTAATTAATGTATTTGCTACCATATATGAATGAAGACAAAAATGGTGATATCTAATTTTCAAATGATTGAAGATGATGTTTATATCAAAATGGTGACATGTGAGATAAAATTTGAAAGTGACATAGAATTTTTATAGGTTGACGATTGAGGAAACCAACAGTCCCACCGTGCTCTGCACTATCTAGATTACGACTCAAGAATTTTTTAAAATTCTTGATGCCAGTTATAAAAATGGATATTAGTAAATGTGAAAATACAGATAAGAAAAGCAACCATATGCTCAAGTACAAGACATATCAGACATGGCATTGTTGAAAGAATTAAATGTTTAACCTAAAGAAGAGAAGGAGACATGTGATGACATTTTACCCGTAGGAAAGAGAAATTTACATGATTTTTTCAAAACTCCAAAAAGAGTTTAACATATTTTGGTGAAAGTTATTGTTATACTGATTTGGGACTTTGAAGACTACAGTGAATAAAATACAAAACTAGCTGTTCTATTATTTACTGGGATCCCCGAGTCTAAATTGGTTCATATGGGCACTGTGTGACCTTCTGTCCAAAAGGTATGGCAGGAGTATTGAACTGGTTGCAAGATGCAAACAGGTGATTCACCTCTTAAACTAATAGTAATGGAGTAATGGTTATTATATGGATTTCTGAGAGAACTGAGTGTGGAAAAATGTTTTATAAAGTTATATATTTTCTATGGGATACAGAGAAATAAAAATAATGATAACCAACATTTATTAAGCATTTATTAGAGCTAGTCACTGCATTCGTCATATTTTGCTCTGTAGTTATCTGTTAAATGCATTAAATATTATTGCTGGTGTTAATGTTGCTCAATAAATTCTATTGCTGACCTCAGTTGGATGATTGGTGTATCCCCTCGGTCCTGATGGCATCACTCTAGCTCTCTCATTTTCCAGCTGTCATTGCTCACCTGGTGAGGGGACTGTGCATGTGGTCCTTCATCACCTTGTGTCTTTCAGACAACAGTGAAAAAGGGCTGTAAACCAACCATGGTTACACTTACACATGTAGCAATTGTATATTTTGTATATTGACATTGGCCCATGGTGCAGTCATTTAAAACATTAAATAAGAATTAGTAGAACTTGATTCTACTCATCGATTTGTCATTAGATACTTATGCCATCTAAAGCATGGTTTGTCTGCACATGGGAAATGAGAGTTATTTATTTTTATCTATTTTATTTCTATTATGTATTTTAGATTGAATATTCTATTTGGTCCTTAAAAAGAGTGATTCTCTGATAAAATTGGACATGTTAAACTTTAAAATCATTTTAAATGGGAATCGAAAGAGTCAGCAAGTGCATCATAGGACTGGGAGATTGGTATGGGGAACAAATTTATGCAAATGCAATACATAGAGTAGATTGGAGAGAGTTGAATGCCTTACGAAGAGAAATTATAAGACAAGAGAAACAATCAATTTTAAGAAACTCTCTTCCTCATTGGGCAAAGACAATAGGATTTTTACAGATAAGGAGTTCTGTGGCTATGTATAATTTTTATCTATTCTTTTGTCCTAGTAGTTTATAGGAGTTCTGTCCTCCCTTACTGTTTAAATTTCCTTATGAGGAAATAGAGCCTCTACACAGTAGCATGGAGTGAAAATCTGGCACTGGGAGATTCCTGAGCAAAATGTCCAAAATATTTAATTCAACTTTTCTAACTGAGGTGGTTCTCCTTCATCCTGGTTACATAACCACAGTCAGAATAATAAGTCATCAACCTTAATTAAGCAAATTAGAAGAAAGTCTTGATACTTGGATAGAAGTACACACAATTAACAAGAAGAAAGAAAACATGGAAGATTTGGTGTGGGTAACAGTTTAGAAACTTTATAATAATCAGATGACTTAAGTATTATATCTTTTTTTTGTGTGTGGTGCTAGGGATTGAACCCAGGGCCATCCTACCTCTGGGCTACACCCCCAGCCCATTTCACTTTTTATTTTGAAACAGGGTTTTTCTAAGTTGCTGAGAGTCTTGCTGTGGTGCTGAGGCTGTCCTTCGAACCTGCAATCTTCCTGTCTCAATCTCCCAAGTACTAGGATTATTGAGGTGCACTACCACACAGGTCTTTATTACATAATTTCTAACAAGAGGAGACTAAAGGTTAAAATTTTCCCTGAAGTCACGCCACCACTGAGGAGCAAAGGTAGAATTTAAGCACAGACCTGCTCATGTCTGCTCCTCCCACATGTTATTTGAATATAGTATTATTTTAAAATTTCTTAACAAATATGCTCAATTGTTTCAAAATAATCTCAATTAATAAGCCAACTAATCTTTATTCCCAAATTAGAAAGAAACATTTAAATATTAGTGATTTGGGCTATAAATGCATAGCCATGTTATTGTCTATGGCCCAGTAGCAGAATAACCTAATAGCCAATCAAATTGTAAGATAGGAAGAAAAATAAGCAAATTTCTATCTTTGGTTTATTTTCATTTTTTCTTTCCTTCAGTCCAGTTATTTGTATGAGGAGTAGGTTATAGCATTGTTATAGACTACAAAATCTTAGAGCACTATATCTGAAAAGCCCCTAATTGATGAAATTGTTGTCCTAAATTACCAATTTGCAAAGAAGTCTCTAACATGGTGACAGCTGCATGATGACAGTTATAGAACCAGCACAAGAACACTGAAGGATATTTACTCACCAAATATTTACTGAGGTCCAACACTTTCCTAGGCACTGGGCATACAACAATGAACACTAAGGTAATGACTGTGTTCACCTAAAAATCATGATTTACTGAGAAGTGCTTTGTGGGTATTTGACATGGAGGAGACCTAAATTATAAGAAGAAACCAGCCACATCAAAATTAGGGGTAAAAACACTCCTGGAATATAAAGCTTCAGGTATAATGAGCTTTAGGCGAGAGCAAGATGGCATGTTCAGAAACAGAGCTAATGCTCTGTGGCTTAAGTGTGTTAGGCCAGGGGAAACGCTACTTAGACAAGGTCAGTGGTAGACTGGGACCCGGTGATCTGGGTCTTCATAAGCCAGCATCAGAAATTTAGATATTATAAATACATGAGAAACTGTTAAGGTTTTAAGTAGGAAGACATGATGAAAAATTCTTGTTTTTTTTTTTTTTGGTGATTGGATTGCTAGTTAAAAATAACAGATCAAGAAGGAGCAGGAAGATCAGTCAGGAATCAAACCACAGAGGACAAGGGGATGAGACTGCAGAAACAGAGATGGAAAGAACTAGACAGATCTGGGATATCATTTTGTGGCAGAGTCAACAGGTCCTGCTTGAGAATTTTATATCAAGGGGGAGGGAAAGAGAGAATCAAGGAAGCCGTTTTGTTTGACTTGAGCAGTGGGCTTGGCTGGCTGGTGGAGTGGTTAGCTAGTGGAGATCAAAACAAACTGAAGGAAGAGGAGATTGAAGATGAAGGATGGGGAAGGTAGTGAAGACTCCTGTTTTGAACATGATAAATTTGAGATGCATATTAGACATCCCTTAGAGATACTTGCCTGCCGATGGGGGAGAGGTCAAGGCTGGAGATATAGTTTGGGAGTCATTATCATATAGATGAATTTGAGGCCATGGGAGTAGAGGAGATTACCTATGGAGAGGAGATAAAGGATCCCTGGAATGAGCCCTAGGGCACTTCAAAATTTTGAGAGCAGTATTTTCCTTAAATAAATGTCTTTCTATTTAACTAGTAGATTTAATTTCAGAAGTTTTCTATGAAAAGGTAGTAAGCCAAAGCCAAGCAATCATTATTTTTCTTTGAAATAATCTCTAATCTCCATGCCCTGAAGGCCATATATAAAGTTATTAGTAGTATAATAAGAGAAATATATACAGTAACACAATTTGTTTTAAAGAAGGTCTTCCTAATGATTGCTTTGTACTTGAAATCCTTATGTCTACCTTTGGACATTACCTGTCATTCAGCCTTCCCTAAAAATAGGTTTTGATTCTGAATGTTATATCTTTCCAAACTGAGATACGTGTTATTTTCTTTACCTTTGAACTGTACACTCATGAGTTTAAACCCTGCCAGAAGAACAACTAGGGACTACCTTTGTCACTGAGCAACTGTAGCTCCATATTACTAAAATCTTCTTTACGCTTGTCATTGAAGGGCACGATGGTATCATTTCCATCTCTAGGAACTCCTGGTTCTGAAGCAGTGTTATTATATGATGTCAATTCCAAGTCTCACCAGTGGTGGGTTTGATAGAGATGCACTCTGTGAAACCCACCTCTTAAATCCCAGTAAAGGAAGTTCAACCCTTTATTGTCCTAAACCAAATCAATGTGGTATGGCTCAGTCAGGGGTCTTTCTGATGATGCCTTTGAAATTAAAATCCTCCATTTTCTTTGTGGAAAAAAAAGTCCTGGAGAACTTTTTACTTTGGCTCTCAAACAAAAACTTCTCAATTTCTTTCTGTCTATACATCATGATCCATGGTTGCTTATCAACCTTTCCCTGGAGGAGAGACTATTTCTTTTCCGAAAGTGCATGTCTGTTTTATGGGCCAGACTACAATGAATAGTTGCACTGTGATGTGGTTTATGATTGGTGGTAATGGCATTGGTTGCTAATTTTTAAATATCTAAAAGTGCTGTATAAATACAACATTCCCATGGTCACAGTAAAGAGTACAAAAAGCTCAGCTGAATTTATTTCTAGTCATATTTGTGTCCTGCAGTATCTTATTCAACGTGCTATCCCTCACCACCACACTGTTTTTGGACCTTTTTCACACACTAACACATACTGTTTTCTATTCTTGCCTTTTTGACTGTTCACACCCATATGCTGATTCTAATAGGGATTACTGGAATCACCTTCCTGGATTCTAATAGGGCACCAGGTGAGGGGTAGACTTTCCTGCCTCTCTGGACTGCCTTCCAGAACTGCTTCTTTTCTGGCTTCTAGTACTTTCATGACCTTATCCTCATTGCCTGTATTCCCAATCTGTTCTGAGATCTGAATCTATTATCTGAGCATATTTTAACCATTGCTTCGCACTTCTAATTTCAAAAGTCCTTAAAGTCCCTCTTCTGTGACATCCATTTGCTTCATCTGAAGTTTTCCCATTATCCCTGTATTTTCTTGTTTAAACAGAGATTTGTGGTTCTCCTATCTCTTGGAGGTAAACATAGTTTTATGTCTGGTTCCAGAAAGTCAAAGATTCACAGAGAGGAGAAAAATTTTTGTCATGTCCTATACTACATTCACTTCAGTTCACTTTGAATTAAAATGAGGCCTATGATAGTGTTTTCCTAAAGTACATACACTAATGCTGTGCCTGATTCTCTTTTTATACTAAGTAAAATAATTATCCAAATGGCTGTTTTTAATTTTACTCTTCTTGCCATTTTCATATTTTTAAAATGATTTAGAGTTTCCTTTGAGGATTAACCAACTTAGAGCAAGAAAAGTCCTGAGCATCCCATTTTGTTTTTCTTTTTACATTCTTGCCTTTTTGACCTTACCAAAGTAGAGGTGATGACCAGGAGTATTTCTTCCATACTGACCTTCCACTTCCTGTGCCAGTTTTCAACTCTTTACAAGTAAAGAAGCTAATAAAGGAAGGAAAGGGAACTTTGATGCTGACAACTCTTAAGCAATTTAAGCTGTGACTTTACTAACCTTAAAGTAAATGAAGCCAGATCCAGTAGCTGCACGATCAAATGCTGTTACAGGATAATTTAGTCCAATTGAATATTACGGTAATGGGGAAGAAATGAATTCTGTGCACATTGAAGTTTCTATTTCTCCAGGAGAATTAAACTGCTGAATGCCCATGTACCCCTATTGAAAGCAGTGCAAATAAACCTTGGCCTGCTGTGTGCATGTGAAGGTCAAAGTCAGTTGACCTAGCTTTCTGAAATAGATCTTGAAACTGGAACCACCTTTTTCTACCTGCTCTTAAAACTCCTCAGGTGTTTTCTGTACAGACTAAAGAACTATTTTTAATTTTACCAACAAAATAGTTATATTGGAATGCATAAAATAATTTTTAGTTAGCTTTATGGTTCCGAGCATCCTGTAAAATTTTACAATTAGTGGACATATAACTGAGGTCCATATATATGCTAACTTACTGAGCCACTGAGAATCTAATGTAAATATTTGTTAACTTTGCTTTTATGAAATAAATGCTGAGTTCTATATTACTAATAAAATATCATAGTTTCAAAAACACATGTGAAAAGATTGTGGGGAAGAAATATTGAAAGCTTATCTTATGATCCAGTAAACAACTACATATTATTCACTATTTTCTCAACCATTGTCAATATGCTGAAAATTCTGAAAAGTGAATGTCAGCTATGAGGAAGCAGGAAAATATGTAAAACATAACCACCAGCTACTATGGTACCAGAAGGTGCAAATAACATAAAGTGAATAAAAGGAGAATTCCACATCCATGAGGTAGGAATAGGCAGGTATGAATGAAGACTGGAGGGAGGGCAAACCATAAGTCTGGAAGAATATTAGAACCACCAAATGTAAGGGAAGATCTAATTGCTACAGGGGAGACAAAACACATTTAAAAGAGAGAAAACATGCTTGTTAAGGTCAAATCTTTACTATTTCCTGGGGAAGAAAGAAACACAAGAACTGCTAACTCATTGTTTCCATATATGAAAATATGGCTTTCTTAACTTTTAAAGGATAGGGGGTTACATGGCTATGTTTTAAATATTTTCAGGAGAGAGGAGATTCAGTTGTCCCTTATATCCTGACATCTTAACTATTGTGAAACAAGTGTGTGAATTTCACCTAAAGGTATGTTTCTAAATTAAGCAACTGCTTCTGAACCAAATCCTATATTTTGACCTCTAAACCATTTCCATGGTAAATGGCTGGATCACTAGAGGGGTTTCAAAAAACATTCTAGCAAATGCTGACTAAAACCTATCAATGGGCAACATCTGTGTAGCAATTTTCCCTTGCAGAATATGTTAACTTAATTCAAGTATTTCTGAGAGACATGATTTGTCACTAAGACATTCCTACCTTAGGATGCAACCTCCTATTGCTTTTCAAATCCTATGGTTTGCCCCTAATTTTATATAGTATTGCATCGGAGAATTCTTCCCATCAATCTGTGTACCCACTCATCCATTGTACCATCCATCCATCCATCGATCCATCCATCTATCCGTGAATGATCTTTATTGAATAATCACTTATTAAGTACCCACTCTTTGTCCACCACAGTACTAGATGCATAGGAACACGTATAAAAAGGTATTTAAGCCAAGTGTGGTGGTGCACACTTGTAATCCCAGTACTTGTAAGACAGAGACAGGAGGATCACAGGTTTGAATCCAGCCTCAGCAACTTAAAAAAGGAGGTGGGTCTGGGAGTATAGCTTGGAGGTAAAACGCCCCTAGGTTCAATCCCCACTACCAAAAAAAAATTAAAATGGACCTTTGCCTCATACAACTCATCGATATTTTGCAAACATCACATCAAATTCTTCTTTTCACTATTTCTCATTCTATTTTCCACCACATGATTATGAATAATTTTTCTGGGCATAATTTGATTGCTATAAGAGTTCTTTTGTTTTTATGCCATTCACTTGCTACCTGTCTTACTTTAAAACATAACTTGTGATTACCTAGCATTTCATTGTTGTTAAGAAGCACCACTTCGCCGGGCGTGGTGGCGCACACTTGTAATCCCAATACTTTGGGAGGCGGAGACCGGAGGATCCGGGTTCTTGGCCAGCCTCAGCTCTCCCTCTTTCTCTCTTTCTCTCTCTCTCTACTTAGTGAGGCCCTCTGCAACTTCGTGAGACCCGGTTTCAAAATAAAGTATAAAAAATAGGGCCAGGGGTGTAGCGCGGAGGTAGAACGCCCCTGCGTTCAATCCCCGGTACCGCAAAAAAAAAAAAAAAAAGAAGCACCACTTCTACCACACCATTTCATCAACAAAAATCTCCCCTTGGACCCTTTACTTCTTGTCCCCCTTTTTAAATTCTCTCTACACTTTGACTATATATATATATATATATATATATATATATATGTATTTCATTTATACTTAGATGCTTACAATTAAAATGCCACTGTCCTTGCTACTTGTTGAGTCACATTGGTGATTGGTGATAGTATTCATTGACAAAACCTCAGGAGATGGTTTAAGACTCATTTTGTTCCTAGACCAAACAAAATTTAAATGTATGTGCACAACTAGTGACCAGTTTTCTTAGTTCTGCAAACAAGATAAAACCAAATGTCAGGGACACATGTCACCTCCATGCCTTGGGATCCTACACAGTGATGATTTGCTGTCCTTCTCATCCTTTTTGTCCTCTGCATGTTCTGTGGATTCCCTTGACCTCCTCATCATAATCACCATTATTGCCCTTAGTCTCAGGTCTTCTGATTTTAACAGAAAAATTCAATTTTTGCAGGCCAAAAAAAAAAAAAGCCACTGTGCCTGTAACTATGTCATCTTCTATATTAGACAGGAAGGAGAATAAGGAAAAGAAAATGTGTGAGTTGAAAAGAAACACTAAATGGAGTGCTTATTTAAACATATTCTAAAATATGTTTGTCTACTTGACCTAACTACTGACTTAAATGCAATAAGAAGGCATTTTAACACCATTAGTATCTGGATTTCTGCCAGATAAAGCTTCTTGCTTTATATCCCCTTAGGCTGTACTGATGAAACTACCTAAAAATGGGGTTTAATAGCACTTAATTCATTTTAAATGCTAAAGCAACCAGTAAAGTGTATCAAATGATGAAAAAAAAAGACTCCAGAGGTTAATGAAAGTATTGCGGTGGAGACTTCCTTGCTTATAAATAAAATGTGTCGTCTTTTCTCTTGGAGTCATAGTGAAGACCCATCTTCCAAACAATGATTCCTGGCAGATATTGCCCTACTACAACATCAATGATTCAGTTGCTCTTACTGTATGTTTTGCCAGACATCGTGGTGTAATTGTGGCTCCAGATATGGCTGATGTTTGTGGTCTTGGTGGTGGATGGAGTAGCAGCATGCTAAAATCCTTTCCACTCAATAAATTTAAGCAGCTCAAATTTCAGATGTAAACTGCTCAGGGACAAGATGCTAAGTGGTCTAAGTGTTTTGTTGAGAACCAGTGTTTAAGTAAACATTACAAATTATAGTTGTCTAGTAAATAACATGGATTGAAGCCCTTGAGAAATTTATTATTCATAATATACATCATTTTGTCAGCTGCATCATGTAGCTTTTTTTCTCAGAGAAATTGACAGATTTTGGTTTGATCACTGGCATGGAACAGTAAGTGTTTTTCAAAGACCCAGGCAAAGCCAAGGCTTAGGAGTCTCCCAAGTTGAATCCCCATCAGAAAAGTCAATTCAGAGAGGTAGCCAAACACCCAATTCTCACTGCACAAGAGCTTCCCATGGTTTTGGTATTTGGTAAGCTCAGCTGCAGCATCCTTAGACATACAGGTGGGCAAAGTCCTCATTTATTATGTTTACCCTGAGAAGCCCCATATGAATTATTCCACAGAAGACAAGGATTAGTCACTTGGGTAGAATTTTTAGCTAAAAGTGTTTCTTCTCTTTCAAATACTTTCGTGTGTGTGTGTGTGTGTGTGTGTGTGTGTGTGTATGTGTGTGAATTTATGTGTGAAAATCTAATTAAGTTTAATGATAAGTTAATTTTCAATTCCATTTGGAACAATTAACAGTTGGATCCATTTTTACCATTTACTTCTGTAGGTAATCTCCTTTCCGTTTGTATTTTAGTTTCAGAATGTAAGAGTATTAGGATTCTATTTATGCATTTGTTTGTGTATGGAGTGAATATTCCTTGAGCTCCAAATGTGGGCCAGGCCTGTGCTATGCCCTGGTAAATGGGCAGAGAAGTCAGTCCACAATTACAAATAATAACGTATATACTCCGGTAGAAATAAGAAAAGAGCATTATCAGAAGATGCTTACCTCAGCTTTCAGACCAAGGAGATCTTCCTGGAGGACTCAACTTTTCAGCTGAGTCTTGAAGTGTGGAACATACAGAGGAAGAGGAAGAGATGTTCCAACCAGAAGTTGGAATGTGTTAAACATCACAGAGAAGGAAGGAGAGGCCATTCTGGGGAATAACACCTCACTGGGCCTGGCTGAGGCTCAGAGTTTGCATGGGGGTGAGCAGAAAATAGGATTTTAGAAAGGGTGAAAGAGGCTGGCTTTGGTGTTTGGAAAAGGAGAATACAGTTATCTGTGGCAGAGAAACTACAAAGAACTTTCTTAGTTCTCTTTGTGGTCCTGGGAAATCAGTTTTCAGTTTTCTCATGTGTAAAATGAGGTATTTGGACTCTGCAATCACCAAGGCCTTTTCCAGCTTAAAGATTATGCGATTCTATGAATTTTTGGTACCTTGCAGGAAAACATGAAAGTATTCATGAACACATGAATCAGCCTTCTCTTCTGTAGGTGAAACAGTTCATTTATCCAAGATTTATATTAGGAAATTTTCTATTACATTAACTATGTTTCACATATAATCATATCATTTAACTCTTAAAATGGCCTCTGTTGTTGGTATAAGGAAAAAATAGATAATTACAAATATTTTATTGTTATTTACTGTTCGATTATTAAAGAAAATATGCTTAATTTTTTTACCAAATAGAATCTCAGTGAAGCTAGTTTAGTGAAATAAAGGCATGACATTTTGGGTGAAAGGTTGTGTTGAAACTAGGCCAATAATATATGACTCTTCGACTATTTATATGGGGATAAAAATATAACTTATGAACTTGATCATTTCTTTGCTCTACAATAGAACTTCATGCATGCCACGTCTTAAATATCATTATTATGAATATATATATCTTTTTATCACCCTCACATATCAATCAACTTACAAGAAATTAGATATAGACACATAGATCCAGACATATACATCTTTTAATTGCCAGAAATCTGTAATTACTACAAAACTTTAAAATGACATCACCTGGAAATAATGTACTTTCATCTCATTGCCTTTTTCCTAAATCCATTGAAAAGAATTGGGTCCAGTAGTTTAATTGTTTGAGTATTTAAATGGAAAAAATAAGAAGTATCCAGATCTAAGGTGTTTACTCCAAATCACATGGGAAACATAATGACAGGATGAGATCTTGGTGGTTTAGAGCAACCCTGCAGTTTAAGTTTACAAGCCCTACTGAGCTCAAGTTATGGAGTTAAGCATTCAGTTTTTAAGAGCAAAGGTAAGTCAGTCCTTGCTCCCAGAGAGTACATAGTAACATGGGGATACTGTCCTGTAAATGAACAATGATGAGCCTTGTAATAAATGGAAAGAGGAAATAAACTTGAG
This sequence comes from Glis glis, assembly GCA_004027185.1. NCBI lineage: Eukaryota > Metazoa > Chordata > Mammalia > Rodentia > Gliridae > Glis > Glis glis. The sequence goes on along the minus strand of PVJS01000599.1, from coordinate 79,275 downwards.
GTACTTTGGAAGATTACATTGGAAAGGATACAAATCAATTTGTGGAGGACTTGGAAGGTCCCCAGTGATAATGATTCCCAAGTTGAGATAGATAGACAGGTGAGTTAGAAGTTCGGGATTCTAAGAAGTGTCAGCATTTAGTTGGGGACGTAGCTCAGTGGTAGAGCTACACATATACAAGCATGCACAAGGTCGTGGGCTCGATCCCCAGAACCAAATATGTATATATATTTGGGGTGTGTGTGTGTGGTATGTTTTTGCATTTATATGTTATGTGGAGAAAGAGAAGTACAAAATAGTCTAAATGGAAGAGCCAAAGGGGTGCTGTAGATGTGTCATGAGTTTATGGAAGATAAGTTCACAGATGATTTCTACCACAGAATGACTGTCCAAGGGTTTAGGGGAAAAGTGACCAGAAAATAGATAAACAACATGTCATTAGTATCCTTGGCAGGGATTATTTCATAAAATGTTAGGAAGAGAATCCAAACACACTGGGTTAAAGAATAACCTTGAGGCAAACAAAGTTTACAACTCTTCTTAAAAATATGGTTATAAGCTGTGCATGGTGGTACGTATCTGTAATCCCAGTACTTGGGAGATTGAGACAGGAGGATCACAGGTCAGAGACCAGTCTCAGCAACTTAGTGAGACTCTCAGCAACCTAGAGAGATCCTGTTACAAATCAAAAATAAAAACAAAAAAGAAAAAGAAAAAGAATTGGGGGTATAGCTCAAGGTAGAATGCCCCTGAATCAATCTCCAGTACCATAAGAAAAAAAAGGTTACATATTATAGAGAAGTTATAGGGTGGGGAAAGGAAGGTTTTTTGTAAATTTGCCCATTTTTAATACTATGAATATGAGGACCTAAGTATCTTTTTAAATAAATGGAACAGAATTGGGAGTTGGGCTCAAGCAGAAATCAACTCATCAACTTCAGAGACGGTATACTAGAGCAAAAGAGGGTTGTGACTAAAGAGTCCAGGGAACCAAGGCTTCAGCTCAATGGCAGACCTCATGCATAACATTCACAAAGCCCTGAGTTCAATTCCCAGCATCAAAATAAATTAATTAATTAATCAATTAAAAGACCGTGGTGTCTGATACGTAGAAATAATGAGATATTGGAAGGCTATCTCATAGGTCAGAATTGGAAGTAGTGTCCTTATCTAATTGCTTCTATTCTTTCTATGATGTTGTATATGGAGCAATGGTTGGGAAGTAGGAGGAAGGGTATACAAGAAAACATACTTTGAAACAATTCAGGAAATAGCACTGTATCTCAAAGGACTTAGTTGTTACTGGAGACACTGTATTTTTCCTCAACAGTGTTCAGAAACATGATATAGAAGAAAGAGAACTCCTGAATGCATAGGGGCTAGAAATGGGATAATAGATAAGAAAAAAATGTAGATAGGTAAACACCTTAGAGTATGAACAAGATTGGAGTTTAGATATATTTGTGATAATAGTCTAGTAAGAGAAGTGAAAGATAACAGATTGGAGTGTGACAGATTTCACAGGTAGATATTTCACAAGCAGATTCAATCAGTTGATTGTTTTGGTTTGCTTTGGGTTGATTTTGGTTTTATTGATAAAACTCAAATTTTGGTTATGTGAGTGGGTGGCTGAAATGAATGCAATTGTTCACTGAGATAAAGATGTTAAGGAAAATAAAAATGAGTGGGTTGGATGAGTGAAACTGATACCATTTGGGATAATGGCAGAGCTTTATCCTTCCTGAGGCTCCAACAATGAACTGAAAGACTGACAAAAACCCCTTGTGTGTCAAGAGTAAGAGCATTTAACCATTCTATGGAACACCATTTTTTCTCATTGGCAGCCACAGCTGATCAGTTATTTTCCCTCACTCTTTATTATGGGTCCAGACATCCAAAGCTTGCAGAGAGCAAGCTGCACAGGCAGGCATTCAATGGAATGTTAGAAAGGTGTGTGAGTTGTCAGAGGAAATACAGCCCAATTTGAGATGAAAATCCAGAAGAGGATGGATGATTGGAGGGATTTCAATTTTGGTCTGGAATCATGAAATGTACAATTAACCAGCCAAAGCTTTCCAAAACAGTCTTTGAAATACTGGATGGAGAGAGGGCCATCAGCTGAAGACAGAGTAAGGCACATGTACTCTTTGGGAGAGGTCATGGGTAGCATTGCCTTAATGAGGCTTCTGAGAGAGTCCTGTTCCAGTAGGAAAGGCATACTGTGGGAGTAGTTACTTTTCTATGTGTAAATCCTATTGTTCATGCTTTTATCTTATCCCATCCCCTCTGCCATCCTTTCTCTCTTTCCCTCTCACTGAATCCCCTCTTTGTCTTTCTTCTCCAAACCCTTTTCTCTTTCCCATCTATTTCTTCACCATAAAAAATGAGTTTCAGTCAGGTGCAAATGAAGAACCCTGTAGCCAAGGAATCTCTGCTGAAACTTTCATTGCCCTGCTGTGGGGACTGCTGCAAGGTGTGCACAATGCTCTCTGTCTGCCTCCTGATTAGCCAATGGTTCCAGTTCAGCCCCAGGCCAGCAGTCTCTGCTTCCAGAAGTACTCCTTTACCCACAGGGTACCCTTCATTCTGCTTCTGCATGACCTTTCAGCGAAGTGTAATTCTGCAGAGCTGATTCTGGTACCTTATTGCTTGACCTGCAGGTAACATGTAGACACATGCAGATGTGCCCGCGAGTTCAGCTGTGCACCTGCCCTCCGGTCTCTGCCGCTTAGCCTTGGATCCTTGACTGCCTGTATGTCCCTTTGGAATGGCACATATCCGCTTCCCTCATAATAAAAGAAAACTCATTCCATATGTGATTGTCAAATTCGGAAGGCCTTGGCTAGCTAGAGGTCACTGTCAATTGTTGAGAAGCTCGTTGTGGGATGTCACCTTTTCCTTATTTCAAATGAAGTGGCAGTGAGAAAGAATTGTCAGGATGCTCTTCTCTCCTCCTGTGGGAAAGATTAAAAAAAAAAAGAAAGAGGGCGAGAGATACCTTCATGAATCATGTAAGTTGTCTCATACCATGCCAAGGAAATTATCTTTTCTACACTACCCATCAATACCATTGACCTTTGTCATAAAAAGCAGGTCGCTTATATCTATATCCCATTAAAAGGCATCATCTTACAATCATTTCTTCAGTACTATTAGAGTCGTGTCAAAAAGAATCATTGACTTATTGTCAAACACATACAACCTTCCACATTAATGTACCTAGAGACACCTCACTAATCAGCAGGAAAACAATGCTGATACCCAGGAAGCCCTGAGAGGCAGGGGAAAGGTCTGTGATCTCACCCTCCCCAGCTGACCTGCGCATTTCCTCCCTCTCCTGCATGTTGGCATATCTGATGATATTTAGTTTAGCATTCCAACACTTAGAGATTTAGAATGAATAGTGCTTTTACACTTCCGCCATCTAAAATGGGTCTGTGAGACAGGTGTGGTGGCACACACTTGTAATCCCAGTACTTGGGAAGCTGAGACCAGATGATCCGGGTTTGCAGCCAGTCTCAGCTACTTAGTGAGGCCCTCCGCAACTTAGCGAGACCCTGTTTCAAAATAAAGAACAAAAAATAGGGCTGGGTGTGTAGCTCAGAGGTAGAATGCCCCTGGGTTCACTCCCCAGTACCGCAAAAATAAAATAAAATAAAATAAATAAAATAAAATAAAATAAAAAATGGGTCTGTGACAGAGATTCCACAGTATTTCAGAGTATGTACATGAGAGTTGTGGCCCCTCTGGTTTTGACTTAGTAGTGGGCATTAAAGAGGTAGCAGATGACTGTCCAATGTATCTTTTAGTAGAATTAATAGAAACATAAGGTTGTTAGCTTGCCAGGTAACAAATACATTGTGTAGTATGTATACTCCAAAGAGCAAAACAGTATTTTTGCCTGGTTTGGTCAGGTAGCACTTCCTATAAAAGAAGCATTGAAGTGGGGGCTTTAATAAAATCTGGATATCTTGATGGGACCAGTGAAGGATTCCTTGTAAGAAAACTATACAAACGGAATTCTAATTTTGGAAGTAAGAATATTCAAGGAAGTGGAGGAAATCATGAAAAGAAAACCTCTTCTAGATTGGATGCACATTAATGATAAGGCAATATATTTTCCAGTGGGGATAGTATCTACTGATACTTCAGCTCCAGACAATTATCTTTTAATTTTGTCTCAATTCTGAGAGCGATTTATGGAGGTTTTTGAGCAAAGGAGTTCTATAATGAGAGAAAATGGGATGACAGGATTATTCTCCACATGAGCTGGATCTATCCATTGGAAATGAGACTGCTGCAAAATACCAGAGTGAGGCAGTAACAACCAAGATTTTACCTGGAGAGGGATGGAACTGAGATATGAGAAACAGAAGTAAACCCACTGCACTTACAGAAGGAAGCCATCATGTACGATTGATACTCAGGATTCTGTTCATCCTTCCTCCTTCCCTCCCTTACTTCTGTTCTTCATTTTTCCTTATTTCCTGTTCTTTTTAAGGCCATGTTTTGATGTGAATATGGGGGAATTATGTATTTGCACTCAGTATGTATTGGCTGAAACTTACTCTTCCATGTGATATGAGAGGCTGCTGATAAGATCCAGAAGCAGAGTAGAAAAACAAGCATTTTAGAGTTAGAAGTACTTTGTCTGAAGTCCTTCCTCCATTTCTGTTTTGCTATTATTTTTTACAGATACTCATTAGGTTTGTGACATGATATTTCTTACCTTATTAAACTAGTATTTCTAATCCTTACATCAAGTCTACATAGCATGCAACTGTGTGTGTGTGTGTGTGTGTGTGTGTGTGCTTGTGTGTAATGGTCAGCAATTGGTCACACAGCATGATTTAACTCCATTAACTGCTCCTTTTGTGTGTGTGTGTGGTACTGAGGATTGAACCCAGGGGCATTCTGCCTCTAAGCTATGTGCCAAGCCCTATTTTATTTTTTATTTTGAAACAGGGTCTCACTAAGTTGTGGAGGGCCTCACTAAGTTGCTGAGGCTGGCTGAAAACATGTAATCTTCCCATCTCAATCTCCCAAGTACTGGGATTACAGGCATGTTCCACCACGCTCAACTCAACTACTCCCCTTTTAAAAATAAGTTGTTCCTCCCCCACCACTTAGTTTCTGCAGTACACACTCATGGAAATACACATTCACATTTTGTGTTTTGTTTTGTTGTGTGTATTTTTGTTTGTTTTTTTGTGGGCTTTTTTTTTTTTTGGTATTGGGGATTGAACTATTGAGCTACACCTCCAGCCCTTTTTATTTTTTTTGTTTTGAAACAGGTTTTGGCTAAGTTGCTGAGGGTCTCATGTTTTTTATCTTAATTGACACACAATCTCTACCTACTTGTCCTAATCCCTCCCACTACAATTTCAACCTTTTAATGGCAGATAGATTCAAAGCTAACGCCTGGGGTCTCTTTTCCTTATCTATATTTTCCTCCTAAGTGTTATAATCCAGTTCCTTTTATATAATTTCCAAATTTTTATATCTACCTCTCACCTTCATTTAGAGGTTGAAATGTCCCATATACATCTATTTTTAGCATAACCTAGGTGCAATCCAGGATTTTACCTCTAAAATCTGCTTCTCAACCAGACCCTGGGAGAATAAACAAATGGGGCTACAGCTACCCAACAACTTCAGCTAAGAACTGGAGAGTTGTTTTGTTTTTGTTTTTGTGTTACTTCTTTTCTTTCTCTTATCACTTATAGCCAATTCATCAACAAGTAAAAATGAAAGAAAAACATTTTCTTAATCTGTATATGTTTTCAATCTCCAGTGCTATCATCCTGATCTTGTCTACCATCGTTTCTCATCTGGACAATTGTAATAGACTTAAACTGGTCTTTTTGCTTCTACTTCATAATCTATTTCCTATATGGAATGATCCTAGAAAATGTAGAGATCATTGCTTAAACTCTTCAATGACCTCATTTAATGCTAAGAATAAAATTGAATTTCTTACCCTAGACTTCATGACATGACCTTCACTCTTTCTCTTGCTCTCCTTGATTCAATATGTTCCAGTCAGGAAAGCCTTCTTTCTGTACCTTTAATTTGCCTCTCTCTCTTCTATCTTAAGTTCTTTACTCCTTCCTTTGCCTGGACTATTCACTCTGAAGATCTTCAATGACTGGTTTCTCCATTTAGACATAGCTTAATCACAATCCACACAATCTAGAATTGATGCTAGTAAATAGATATGGACTTTCCATCCAAAGTATAGTCCAAGGTTGAGCAACGTTCATGTTCATGTCACCTGGAAGCTTGTTAGAAATGCAGAATCTGGAGCCCCATCCCAGGACTACTCAGAATCTATAATCTAACAAGATACCCAAGTGATTTTTTAGCACACTAAAATACAAGATTCACTAACCTAGCACATTATTGTCTCTTTCTTTTTCTACTTACATATTGTCTCTGGTCTAACAGAGTATGTTTGTATGAGCTGTAATCTTCCACTATCTATAAGCTCCATGGGAGTATGTGCCTTACCCGCTTTGTTTACCTCTAACTTGCCCCAGGAAAAAGAGCATTGTTTGAAACATGCCTGGTTGTTGAATTAATAAATGAGGTATGCACATTTACTCAAGGCATATTCAAAACCATACTCTTAAGGAGGGGAAGAGCTGGGACCCAACCCCTTGCATTCCAGGACTCCCCACTTCATGAAATAAATTATGCATATCTGTGTCACTTTGGGAAGCTGAAAGAGGTTCAGAATGCAGAAGGTAATCTGATTTAAACTGAGTTGGGATTAAATGGAATATCAGGCTTCTTTCAGTCAACTTTTTCCAGAATAGCTGCAATATGAGACTTTCCGAGCACTGCCCTCCAAGTTCCCATGAGTGACTCTGACCTATCAGTGGCCTCAGTTGAAGCTGAAGTCATGTTCACACAGTGAGTTCATAAGCTGTTTGCATCTAGAGAATGAATTATAGCAGAAGAGAGAGCAGGCTGGAATGAGGGTTATAGGTAGTGAGGAAATCAAGAAAGAGGAGAGGAATAGACAGAACAGAGTACCTAGGAAAGTGTATTGTGGGAGTAGTCCATTCCCCAAAGCAATGCATGCTTTTGGGAGCAGAGAGAAGGTTCAGTATGCCTTTCTTTGCCCAGTATTATGTCATCTCTACATCGTCATATCACATTATGACTTAACACCTCAGCCATGACAAATAAGATCATCTAAAGAGTCACCTATTGAACTCACAGTACACAATCTTTTCCCCAAAATTACTTTAGCTCTGCAAACCATGCTGAAATGTACATTATTCTATGTTTTCTACTTCTTATTTTCTCTTGCACCAATATCTTCATGGAATTCTTTGTTGCTCAACAATCTCATCTCTACAATGGAGAAGAGCTAAGCGCACCATCCACCAATTTAAATTCAGAATTTTTGAAAGTTAATGTAGATATGTTGGTGTTCTTCTCTTTCATAAATACAATCATAAGACCAATCTAAGATTAAAAATAAACACAGAACCACAGATGTGGACAATGAACTCTGGAATAAAAATGATAAAATAGAGTATTATGATTTGGGAGAAAAGGAAGGGAGAACAATAGTAAGTCATGACTGGCAAAGAAGAAAGTGGTGCCAGTCTTTTGAGCCCATGGCTCTGGCTGGTTTGGGGAAATTATTCCATTCTATCCTTGTTGTGGTCCACACATTTCAAGTATGAAGAAGCCATAAGGCTCTATCTTCAGTTAGAAACATCCAGAGATTTAATCCTTATGTCTTTTGCCTAAGATGACAGTTAGAATACTTCCATAATAGCCCAGGGTGATGGCATATGCCTGTAATCCTAGTTTTTGGGAAGCTGAAACAGGAGGATAGCAGGTTAGTCACCAGCCTCAGCAACTTGGTGAGGCCCTCTGCAATTTAGTGAGAACTTGTTTATAAATAAAAATAGGGCTAGGGTGTAGCACTGAGGCAGAATGTCCCTGGGTTCAATGCCCAGTACCACACATAAAAAAAATTTTTCCATCATGAGTCAGGCCTGCGGGCACATGCCTATAATCCCAGTGTTTGGGCATCTGAGACAGGAGGATGTCCCTGGGTTCAATCCCCTGAACCACATACACCAACACACAGTACTTCCATATTCTCATACTCTGTTTATTGTCTTAATGTTATTAGAAGAAACACATAAATCCTTTTATTTTTTTGATGCAGTGCATTGAACCCAGTGCCTAACACTGCTAAAAATGTACTTTATTACTGAGCTACACTGCCAGCCCTCCTTTTCCTAATTTGAAGTTAATTATAAACCAGATGCAGTGGCTCATGCCAGTAATCCCAGCTACTCAAGAGGTGAGGCAAAAAGACCACAAGTTGGAGGCCAACCTAAGAAGCTTAGCAAGGCCCTGCTTCAAAATAAAAATTGAAAAAGGGCTTGTATACAGGTGAGTGGTAAATTGCCCCTGGGTTCAATCCCTGGTACCCCCCCAACACATATAACTATTACATACAAAAAAGACCATTCCTTCAAATATGTGCATTCCAAAGTCCTTATTAACATGTTCAGTTAATTTCACACCTACACTGTTGTCTTTCCAGATCTTTTAATTCTTACATTCATATTGGAAAATCTTATCAACTACTTTTGGGCTAGGCTGCCATATCCAGTTGAAAAATGAGTGCAGCCATCTACAAATGAGTTGGATTCACACACACACACACACACACACACACACACACACACACACACACAGGCATCATGTTCACATGCTACCAGAAACTTAGGAAAACAACATTAAAAACAACTGAATGCTTTTGAAAACTACTTGTTATGCTCCTGAAACACGTTTCACTTTGTCTAGACCCTGAAAAGGCAAAGGCAGTAGTGGAAACAAAAAACAATGAATAGCAAATCTGGTGTTTTCCAACTCAAGAAGCTGCCGTTGATTTGAGAAGTGGCAGAACATATAAGCTGCTCCCAATTTTATTCAAGCAAAATCTTCCATCCTTGCCTTTGTATATGCCTGGACTCACACTTGGCGGTTACACACCAAAGCCCTCAGGAACTAGGGTTTTAGATCAGTGTCAGAGCATTCATATTTTAAAAAAAATACCCTGAAAATGCCAGCTCTACCCCAGCTAGAATTGCTTCCCCCGTGTCCTGCAGTTAGAGTTGTCAACATCAGTAATATACATGACGTTTGAACTTCTTCCAAGTGACTTACCCACACGCTCAGTCTCCTGAAAAATTTCAGTGTCTGCCCACCTGCTGTTCAAGTGTGGAGAAGAGATGAAAGATATTTTCCCCCTGAAATTAAGAAGAACCTGAAAACAAACAATTGTGACTGAATGCCTCAGTTTGTGTCAAGCCCTTCTCTGCCCCATCTTGTCAGCCTGTCTTTTATAGTAGTTAATTCCTTGAAACATCCTCTTTAACACAATCAAGTGTACAGAACGTCTAGTAAGATACAATTATTAGTATATAACACTAAAATTAGAATTGTATGCCTAAGACTTTTTCTTATGGTGATAAACACATTGTAACTACTTCCACAAGATGAATGAAAAAGTCAATATCAAAGGATTCAATGCACAAATTTTATTGTTTTGGTCATTAAGAAAAGCAGGAAATTTAGACAGGTGTGGTGGCACATGCCTGCAATCCCAGTACTTGTGAGGCTGATACAGGAAAAACACAGGTTCAAGTCCAGCCTCAGCAATTTATGTAGACTCCCTTTGCAACTTAGTGAGACCTCATTTCAAACTAAAGAATAAAATAGCGCTGCGTGTGTAGCTCAGAGGGAGAATACCCGTTGGTTCAATCCCCACTACAAAAGAAAACCAAACAAACAAAACAAAAACCAGAAAATTTTCTTAGGTATAACAATTGTAAAAAAGCCTTTGAACCACTCTAAATTATTCATTTGTGCATTCATTCATTTGACTTTTGTTTATGCATTCATGGATCTTCTGTATTGTTGCTCTGGAGATATCCTGTGATAATAATAACGGGAATTCAAGAAATGCATCTGCCCCAGTTCCTTCTCTTAAAAGAACATTTTTTAAAAGAATAGATTAGATATCAATATATAATGAATAAAATAAGAATGCATTTACTAACAATGCAAGATCTAGGCATAAGAGATAGCATATGGTAGTATTAAGTATAAAAAAACAGTTTAAGAATGTACTGAAGAGGTATTTATAATAGGCAGAGTGATCAGGAAGATAGGAGGCTTTTACTGGGCATTTTATAAATAGGTAGGATTTAAATAGTTGTAGAGCGCTGAAAAAGACTTTCTCCATATGGGGCAGCATGAGCAACTGCACGGAGGTGATAACACATGTAGCACATGGAAGGTGGGAGGAAATCAACGTAATGATGAAATCCCTTTGCAAATTTAATTCATTTATTTGCCACATAGATCTTCCTCTTTCTCCCCAAATGTTCCCAAGGCATTTTAGTTAGACTGAAAATGTTAGTTCATTACAAACCCCTTATTTTTTCTAGCCCAAGGAAGGGCAAGATGGGAGAAGGGAGGACGTGTAATCTACTTGGTAGGGACTCCAGGAGAGTGAGGCCATTTGGGCTGTGACTCTCTGAGGTGAAGGAACTCTGGTCACATGGCATGTCCAGGAATCATAATGGCAAGAATTTGTGGTGGATCATTTTTGCAGTTTTCCATTTCGCTATTACATCAACCTTGGCTTCTCTTTGTATACCTGATCTTCTTCTCCAACTACTCATTGATTCTTTACCATGTCTTAGCGTTCGTACTCTATTTTGCTGTCTCCTTACTTATTATATCTAGTCACTTTTTCTTTCTTAGTGACATTCACAACTTCTTGCTTCTTACTCTCACTTGGGAATCACATTGAATGTGTTTAAACAATGACTGTTTTCCCCCTATATTTCTGTGTGTGTGGAGGAGTACTGGGTTCAGGGGCATTCTACCTCTGAACTACATCCCCAGCTCTATTTTATTTTTATTTGGAAACAGGGTCTCAATAAGTTGCTGAGAGCCTCCCTGAATTGCTGGGGTTGGCCGGGAACATGTAATCCTCCTGTCTCACCCTCCCAAGTAGTGGGATTACATGTGGTTGCACCACCTTTGAGCATGCATTTCACATCAAGCTACCCGTGCATAGCTTCACAGTCTAAGGATTGGCTGCCTTTGAGTCAGGTGTACTTCCCATCCAATAAGGAACATCCAAGAAGAGGTATGGAATATGGCTGCCTGAGGGTCCACCCTCAAAAAGAGATGGGGCAAACAAGCTTTCTTAGAGGGCACCATGGCAATGAAAGTCAAAGTGATCGTAAATATAAGAGAAATGAACCAGGTTGAACTTGCAATCTGTTTCAAGAGAGCTGATCATTTGTATAATAGTGAGTTGATGGAGTGTCTGCTCTGTCCTGGACTGTACTGACACTTATACTTCCCTGGTGTTATTTAATATCTGCAACAATTTTGCAAAGTTATTGTCCACATTTGAGAGATGATGAATCTGAAACTCAAATAAGTTAAACAACTTATCCCCAAAAAAGTAACTAGTAACAGATAAGACTTGGGTTTCAATATATGTTCATTAAATTTTCAAGAGGATTTGATTTATCCACCCTGAAACATCACCCCTTCCTCATTATACAACTCTGATAATTTCTGAAAATTTTTAATTTGTTATTTGGTGACTTCAAACTGGTATAATCAATCATTTGATGAACCAAATAATTGCTTTTGCTCCTTCATCTGCTTTAATTATTGGCAACATTGGGTAATACTAGTTCATATTTGTCAAATGTAAAAATGGAATAAAAAAATTTTTAAAGCCTCCTTTAATTTTAAGATATCTATTTATTTTAATGTAGACTATCCTTATGTTCTACATGGATCATGTATGTCACTGATAATTTTGCTTAATTAAATTGTCCATTTCTTGAGGGCAGAGTATTTTTAAAGACTTTGTACACAGAAGGGCATCATTATCCTAAGAAAAACATTGTGTAGTTTGTAGAGATAAATTTCTGTTTAGGGAACATTATATATATATATATATATATATATATATATATATATATATCACCAAATCTGGTATTTCTTGAATTCATTTATTCATGTTATAAACAAAATAAAACTTTTTCAATAAATTGTTTTAGTTTAAAATCAAACAACTTGAGTACTTACTGAGGTACAGTTCCCTCCTATGCCCTGTATACACCCAGTAGAGTGTCAAAAATAGCATCATTTATATTTTTTCTTTTTCTTTTCTTTATTTTTTTCTTTTCTTTTTTTTTCTTTTTGGTGGTACTAGAGATTGAACTTAGGGGCATTCTACTTCTGACTTACACCTCCAGCCCTATTTTATTTACTTATTTTTTATTTTTGAATAGGGTGTCACTAAGTTGCAGAGGGCCTTGCTAGGTTCCTGAGGCTGGTCTCGATCCTGCGATCCTTCTGCCTCAGCCTCCCAAGTACTGGGATTATAGGTTTGCACCACCACGCCCAGCTGCATTTATGATTTCTGACCTCAAAGTACTTAAAACTTATTTGACATGTGAAATGCACTAAAAATTGACAGGGTACAAGACTAAGGTCCAATGTGGGCAATAAAAGGAATAGCATAGCAAATATGTAAAATAGAAGCTCAGACAAATCAATGTAGGTTGTAAAAAAGACAATCTGATAGAACTGACAAAGAGAAATTCAAGATAGAATATTAAATGATGATACGTCCATGCAAATACCTCAAAACTTCCTCAACTTATACTCTGCTAAATACCAGGCAAGTTTTATAATGGAAGGTGCTAAGTAAAATTGAATAATTAGAATATAGATTTTACTTTATTTTAGACTTGGAAATCTCCAAATATATATTTTTTGAAATAACTTGGTTAAAATATCTATTAAAATTCCAATTAATTATTGTACTTCTCCCTTCTTCCCTACTTCTGCAATACAAATGAGAAAAAAACGTTGGCCATTAATTATTTCTCTATAATAAGTGTCTAATTGCCTTAAAAACACTAAGATTTACCAGAGTAAAAAATACATCCACCATATCAGGTCTTGTTTTGAAGCATGTTTTAGCCTCTGTGAGAAGGGATGGGCACTCCTGTCCTGCATCACCAGAGCCTGGTTTGCTTGGAACCTAGAGAACATGTGCACTGCTTTGCTCTTTTGTTATTTAATTTTGCATAATGATGAATGATTAGAGGTCAAGGTCTATATTAGTCTTGCATGATCAATTTTACAAAATGGCATAGGACAGCATCCTGTCATTTCCATCTTGGGTAGCAGAGCAAAGTAGAGGGAAACAAGCAGGCCACCGACAATAGAAAATGTGCTCTTATTTCAGGGATGGGAGGAGGTCTGTTCACATGGAGCCCTTTTCCAGTTTCAAGACATTTTAAAGATCTCCTGAACCTTTGACCTTTGTTACCTAAAGTCTAGTATTCTGCACTCTGAAAACATAAGGTCTTTTATGAATTATTTGAAGGATCATTCTGTTAGCATTGGAAGAACAAATTAAATGTAGACTTTGTCTATAAAACTTGAAGTTTTGGAATCCTTAGTGCTTGTGCTTGCCATTTATTCTATGTGAATATAAAGGTGTTGTTCCAAACCCCAGAAGGCATTTGGTAATTATATTGCCTGGGATTCATTGGGCTTCCCTGATCAAAGGATTTCTGTCCTTAACAATATTTGGTGTATTTATCACTATTCTTTATTCTAACGTAGCCTCTTTTGCATTCTGTTATAGCTTCTTGGAACTCTGATTACATTCTTGCTACATTTTCTCACTCTCATCTGTATCTTTTGACTCTTTTATATTTACTATGTTTGTCTTCCTCTGAGTTGTATTAGAGGAAAAAAAAGGAGAAATAAGGAAAAAAGAACTACTTGTTTTTTCAGATCTATTTTTCATGTTTCCAATTTTGCCTTTAGTAGTGGCTAATCTTGTTTATTAATCTGTTAAGTATTTATTTTCAAAGATTTTATTTTCAAAATTCCATTAATATCTAGTTAATATATAATGATACATAATTTTTATTTTGGGGGGCCTTATTTTCAGTCATCTCTTTATTTGGTCATTCTGGGGTTGAACCCAGGGGCATTGTACCTCTGAGCTATACCACCATCCCTATTTTATTTATTTATTTATTTATTTATTTTTTGAAACAAGATTTCACTATGTTGCTGAGGGCCTTACTCACTAACTTGCTGAGGCTGGTCTCAAAACTGTGATCTTCCTGTTTTAGCCTGCAAAATACTGGGATTATAGGTGTATGCCACCATACCCAGTCAGACATCTCTTTTCTATTTAAATATATTAAACACAATTATTTTATATTTTGCCTCTGAGAATTATATGAGACTTATAATATGTAATTGTGCTCTTTGTTATTTTTTCTTTTCCTTTTCCTTTTTTTAATGTGCTTGGTATTGAACCTAGGGGCATTCTACCTTCAAGCTACAGCCCCAGTTCTTTTTACTTCTCAGTAATAGTAGCATTCTGCTACCAATGAATTACAATCAACTATATTCATCGAAGGGAAGAGCACAGAGGGGTGTTACCAGCTCAGGTAAGGAACATTTAAAACTAAATGTTCTCTACTTGATGTTGTTAAATTCTCTACTTGATGTTGTTCAGACCACACAAAAAGAGTATAAGAAGACATGAATCTGTATGAAGGCTGGTGTGTAATTATAAATTCTCAGGGGATTTTTTTTTCATTTTTTCTTTTCCATCTACTTAAAGCAAAGATCAAGACAGGGAACTTTGCTGAGTATCTCATTTCATTCACTCTGGATCCCTTTGGGTTCCCAACTTTATGTAGTAGTCTGCTTTTAGATTCTCCAATTTGCTCCATCTCTATCTCTCATTCCCTAACCAGCCAGTAAGCTAAAATACTCAGCATTAAAATAGGCTTTGACAGACATTGACCTCCTTGGTTCTCAGGCTTCACTTCATTTTGGGGAAAACAGAGTTTCAAAAATTTTACATATTTTTGGGTTTTTTCTTTTCTCTAATTCAGAAGAGTCACTGTGCTATCTTTTAGCCTAATAATATTAATTTTTCTGAGTATGAAAATTGACCTGAGCTATGTACAAACTGCCCCCCCAATTTGGCAATTAGAAAGAAGTCCCTGAGTGCTAACATCAGAGGCCATCAACCAGTGTAGCTCCAAAGACCTGAAACTTGCGCTCATAAAATTTGCCTCTGATCACTAGCATCAGTACTCCAGCAGAGCTGAATATTAGCCCAGTCATAGTTTCAGTTTTTATCTTAGTGTCTCCATAGCATCATTACATTGGCAAATCAAAATTTTAGCCATGCATTCAACCTGTCTGTTCCCCTTGAGCACTCTGCCTGTGCCATAGGGCTTGCTTCTTTGCTATCATTCTTTGCTTTGTTTTTGCTTACTATTTGTTTCACTTTCTTCCAAATTCTGGTTTAAAACCTAATAGTTATTGCTCTTATGTGTTTATGGAGTAAAACAAAGAAACAAAATAAATCTTGAAGAAAGCTCTCCATCTTTACCACCATCTTTAGACCCATATTCTAAGCAAGAGTGAAAACAAGTACAAATGTAAAATATCTGGAGTGAAAAAGGAGTTATTAAAATAAAGAAGTAAAATAAATCTTGAAGAAGGCTGTGCATCTTTACCATCATCTTTAGACCCATACTCTAAGCAAGAGTGAAAACTGAGTCAATTTCTTCTCTTCCTTGTGGATGGTGGGAGTGAAACATACTTGTGAAAGATGCAATTGCTACTGGGCAGCTGCGGGGCCTGGTAGGGTTGGGGATCCTGGGTTGCTGAGAGCAGTGGGGGAGTCACATAGACATTTGTGTGTGAGCTGCCTGGGTGCTGGGAGGCATCCGAACGAATATGAGGTGATGTTCAACCCCATTGTGCTTATATGAATGCACATTACCATTTCCCACAAGGAAGCTGATAACAGCATCATGATGCTTTGCCATAAAATCTCTTGAACATTTTCCTGTATGTTTTACTCTCTTTAAAATGGCTCAGGAACAGGCATGAGACGTGCCATTGGCCCTCTGTTGCATGCTCTTTCCACAAATGAGAACCCATTGAAACTCACCATAGGGGTGTTTCACTGCAAAATGCTTGGCTTAGACAACTGGAGTGAATGAGTTTTTTTTTTCTTGAAACCCAGGAAGTTTGAGGGATGTATGTGGTGAGGGTGCATGCCATTCATTTTTTTCTTCTCCCTCTGTATCTATATAAAAGATTACAGGAGCAGATAAAGAGTAAGGGGACTTCTTGCACATAAAATAAGACAATGGAAACTCCTTAGGAATTTGAGGATATAGATATTTATATCCTTGTACCTGCATTTGATTTACATAAGAATATACATTGAGAAACACAGATGTGTAGGTCATGGTAAAGAACTTTTGGCAACAAGGTGCTCTGCTCCCAAACAATTATAACATTGAAAATTTACTCAATAAAAAGAGCTCCTTCTGCAACTGGGTAGCAATGCTTAAATGTACTCTTAAAATCTTTTGAAAAGACAGAGAAAGGAAAGGAAGAAAATTAAAATCTCTGAGCTATGGATAGAATTATACTCATAATTTAATTTAATTTCTGGTTTTAAGCAGTACAGATATTAAACCTAGGGACATGTTGATATAACAAGAAAGTAAGATCATGTCACTGGGATATAAGAAGTCAAAAAAATTCATCATTTATGGTTGCAGTTCTATATAACAAATATATTCTTCTTTGTATATATTTTAATAAAGAAATATCAGTACATGCTATGCTTGCCTAAGATGATGGATTCCTGCAGCCTGGAAATTTCTTCACGTTTCATAACCATCCTTGATAACCTGTCCTAATACTTAATAATAACCTCTCTTCTGTCAACAGGTATTGCTCAGCTTACATCAACTAAATCCTTCCTGGTTTTGTTTTTTTTTTTTTTTTGTGGTACCGGGGATTGAACCCAGGGGCGTTCTACCTCCGCGCTACACCCCCGGTCCTATTTTTTATACTTTATTTTGAAACCAGGTCTCACAAAGTTGCAGAGGACCTCATAAGGATAGAGAGAGAGAGAGAGAGAGAGAGAGCTGAGGCTGGCTGCGAACCCGGATCCTCTGGTCTCTGCCTCCCAAAGTACTGGGATTACAAGCATGCGCCACCACGCCCGGCTCTCCTTCCTGGTTTTGTTCTGGTTCTTTTCTTCCTCATCTGTCTTGGGTGAAATTGAAATGCAATTAACTTCTTTATTTTCCTGTATAACTAATCATATTTTGTCATGGTTGTTTTTTTTTTTTTGTGGTACCAGGGATTGAACGCAGGGGCATTCTACCTCCGCGCTACGCCCCCAGCCCTATTTTTTATACTTTATTTTGAAACCGGGTCTCACGAAGTTGCAGAGGGCCTCACTAAGGAGAGAGAGAGAGAGAGAGAGAGAGAGAGAGAGAGAGAGAGCTGAGGCTGGCTGCGAACCCAGATCCTCCGGTCTCTGCCTCCCAAAGTACTGGGATTACAAGCATGCGCCACCACGCCCGGCCGATGGTTGTTTTTATCATAGGACAGATCCTATAACAAAGATGTCCAGCCACTATTTGTTCAGGTTTAAGGAAGTTCTCTTTCACTATTGTCATGAACCAGCAAAGTTCAGTGATTACTGGACATTTAGGTGAAAGACTGTTGAGTTACTTAAGTACTACAAATGGTTCCTTAATGATGAGGAAAATTATTAAAGATGTTAGGAGAAGATATCAATGAATCAGAAGTAAGAGTGGATTTGATAAAAGGGTCAGAAATCAGGGAATAATTAGATGAGAAATACCTTGGAGAACTGGGATTGACAACCAAGGAAACAAGGTAAAAAGATTCCAGCTAGATAGGGAGGATTTGAGAAAATTATGTGGAAGTATTCTGCTTGAAGACAGAAAGAAATGGCCATGTCAAATTTTACCTGAACTCTGTGTTATACCAGGAAATCTCTCTACTCCTTTGCATTTGGTTAGCCACAAAGAACATTTAGCCCTCACATATTGTAAGATATGCCCTGTTTCCGTTTTCCCACATGACTCCAATAAGACTCATGTACCATTCCCTTATCTACTAGTCTCTATAAAATACTAGATTTCATGTATTAGTCAGCTTTCTGTCCCTATAACAAATCATCTGAGATAATTAACTTATAAAGAGAAAAGATTTATTTTGTTTCATACTTCTAGAGGTTCTAATTCAAGATCGAGAAGCCCTATTGCTTTGGGCCTCAGATTAAGGCAGCCCATCATGGAAAGAGTGCATGGTGGACCAAACTGCTCACCTCATGAACCAGTAGAAAGAGAGAGAGGGCTGGCTGGGGTCCAATAACCCCGTTCAAGGGCATGTCCCCAATGACCTAAGTATCTTCTATAAGACCTTGCCTGCTAACGGTCCCACCACTCAGTAAATAGAGCCATCCTTGGGAGCAAGCTTTTAGCACATGGACCTTTGAATGATATTCACCATCCAAATGATAAAATCCCCTTTCTATTTATTAATATGTTCTCATTAATAAACACTCTGTTAATAACCTGAACAAAGACATCCCCTGGATTGTTTGGAGCATCTTTTCTTTCACACAACAATATACATTTCTCATAAAGATGCCAGTTGAGGGCATAAAGATTTATTTCTCAATGGTATTACCATGCTGGAGATTTTTTTCATTTTAAAAAAGGAAGTAGAAAGGAGTAAAAGTAATTTGGGATATTTAAAATCTTCATTTTTTTCTAAAGGAAACTCCTTCTAAGCTGAACCTAGGACACAGCACAGGGTCCTGAAGCCAGATGAATTGTTCTGTTGGGTTCTGATTCACTCCCTGTCTCTATATGATTGACATGAATAAGTAATATGAGATGAGAGATCGTTCTCAACAAGAACAATTGCAACATCTAACCTAGATGTCTTTTCTCACATAAGGGGGATATCAATTACTGTGCCAGGTAAAGCAACAGGGATGAAAAACAGACCAGAGAACAGAAAGCACAAAAAGCCTTATGGTGGAGGTGTGAGAGTAGACCAGCTATAAGGTGAAAAGCCTCCAACAACAGAAAACCACCCATCAGCTGAAAAAAACCTATTTTGTCAAATTGGAGAGTTTTTTTGAGAGACCAGCAGCAGCTAGAGTGGACACTTCCCCATAGGTGGTCAACTAAGGAGCCCAGATTATATTCCCAAGCAAGCTTATTTACTATGTGCTGACAAAAGCCTCCTGTCCTATGCCAGAACCAGCACCCACAGATACTCCAATTCAAACTGCTACCCCTGTCTCCTGTGCAGTCTTGGGTGCTAGCAGAATGTCCAAGGTGTCTTGACATTTTCCTTTTACAGGTCCAAGGAGAGACTCAGTGGGGAGAGACCCAGTCTAGAGACTAGATTTAGAAGGAATCAGAAGCCCATTCATTTTCTAGAGTAAAACTCTGTCCCCCTGAACCACTGTGCAGACTTCAGCCCTGAGAGTGAGCCCAGTCCAGAGCTGGTTCTCAGCACATCACCTTGGGGCACACATTCACTTCACTGACCTTCAGCAGCGGAGACTCCGTTATACTCAACCAATCAGCATCATCATATTCTGTTTCATATTACTAATTTACTGTATTGAATTAATTTTTAAATAGGCAATATATATGCACACAGGAAAAATGGTAAATATGCAAAAGCATATACAGTTAAAATTAAGTTTTTCTTCCTCCCCTGACCCTTGGTCTTTGTTGGCACTTCCCAAAGGCATACTCGGCTGCCAATGTGTTTTAAGCATTTACATGGTGTGTGCATGTGTGTCTCCTGAGAGATAGTTCACTATCCTATTTATATATGATATCTATGGTATGTTTTGTGAAGAAACACTATACCTTATACTACACTTTCTATTCTATAGTTTGTTGTTTAGATTTGTGTGTGTGTGTGTGTGTGTGTGTGTGTGTGTGAAACTGGGGATTAAACCCATTGGCATTCTGCCACTGAGTTTCACCCCAGCCTTTTTTAATTTTTTTTATTTTGAAGTAAGGTCTTGCTAAATTGCCTCCAATTTGTGATCCTCCTGTCTCTGCCTCCCAGATACTGGGATTACAGGTGTGTGCCACCACACCCAGCTTGTTTTTTTATATCTATTACATATTGAAGATCTATTCAAATCCATACATAAAATGCTGTTCCATTATTTTATTCATGTATGTATGTATGTATGTGTGTATTTTTATGTGGTAGTAGGCATTCTACCTCTGAGCTACACCCTCTGCTCTTTTTTATTTTCTTTTTTTTTTTTTTGCGGTACCAGGGATTGAACGCAGGGGCATTCTACCTCCGCGCTACACCCCCAGCCCTATTTTTTTATGCTTTATTTTGAAACCAGGTCTCACGAAGTTGCGGAGGGCCTCACTAGGGAGAGAGAGAGAGAGAGACAGAGAGAGAGAGGAGAGAGGAGAGAGAGAGAGATCGCGTGCACATGCGCGCGCTGATGTTGGCCGCGAACCCGGATCCTCCGGTCTCCGCCTCCCAAAGTACTGGGATTACAAGCGTGCACCACCACGCCCGGCTTTTATTTTCTATTTTGAAATAGGGTCTCACTAAGTCGCTGAGGCTGACCTCGAACCTGCAATCCTACTGTCTCAGCCTCTCATGCAGTAAAATTTTAGCTGTGAACAACCATGCTTGGATACTATTATTTTAAATAACTACAAAAATTCATTATATCAGTATGCCACAATATATATAAGCAGTTCTCAATTGGTGGGTATATAGGTTCTTCCCGAATGTTAAAATATAAATTACAGTGCATGGGATTTTCTTTCTCCTGTATTGTTCTTGCCTGCATGTATGCAGGATAATACCTTGAGGAAAAATTTTAGGAGACAAAGTGTAAATACACTTGTATATATGTGAGATTGTTAAATTGCCTTCTGTAGATGTTGTACAATTTAACAATCCTTCCATATTGTTTCTCCACATCCAAATGACACATTATACAGTCAACTTTGTGGTCTGTATATACAAATAAAGAAAATGTTAATTTTTTGCATATGAAAATTGTGTTTCTTTTGTAATGAACTATTACCTTTTCTAATGTCTATCATACCTTCCAAAGTAGACAGTGGTCATCTTGAATTCCAGAGCCTTTCTCTCCCCTTCCCCAGCACCTAACCAATTACTCTGTACATGGAAGGTGCTCCTCTTCCCTCATTAGATAAAGAACAGAAAATGTCTCTTACCTACCCCTCTGTGCTGTGATATTTAATGAGGAGTGTTTAGGTGGTGGATAAATATAAACCAGTTTCATGTGTCGATAGAATAAAAGAGGATGTATGCAAATGAACTTCTTGACAGCATGTAGAACTTAGAGCTCCTTTGGATGGGAATTCTTCATTTGAGAAGCATGTTTTGCCTCAGGGGAGGAAAACAAGATTTGATTCCTTTTTTTTCCCTACGTTAAATTAAATGAAATGGTCATATGTTTCCCAAGGGGAGATATACTTCAGATTCTGATGGGATGATGGGTTACTCCAAAGCAAGTAACTTTTGAATAAATTGGAACTGTCTCTGATGAGACATAAGGGAGGGAGGGAATTGATGTACTGGTCTAATGAGCAATATTGTTAAAACCAATTCCAAAGATCAGGGTATGTTCATGATAGGAGGATGAGTATAACATTCACTGAGAGGAGTGTTACTGCAGTAAATGTTGCTGGTGTTTGTTTGAATATTTTTTTCATCATTAGTCCAAACCCCCTAGAAAGTAAATAATAGTTTAGGGGGAATACTTATTTATTTTCAATCATAAATCTACTAAAATGACATTAATTTTCCCTATTTTTAGTCACCACTGGTTTTTATTTTACCAAATGAAATAGAAATAGTTCTGTTGAAATCCAGATAGTTTTCCTCCCAACTATGTTTTGCACTTTTGCCTAAGAGTTATAAAGGATTTTTGGAATTTTAGTAAGTGACTAGTCCTCAGCTATTTACTATAATGCACAAGTAAATGTAAAGACAGTTCCTAGATAAAAAAAAAACAAAGAGGACCTCATATACTCATAAAAAATAAATATGGATTCTAGAAAGCAATAAGTACATACCCTTCCAAACTTGCTTCAACTCCTGGCTTCCTTGTTTCTATCCTTGATCTTGCCAATTATCCAGTAGAATCACATGAAAAGTTCATATCCCAAGCCCTGAACTTACTATGTGGCCTCCAGCAAGTTAATTCAGTTCCCTGAGGCTTGCTCTTGAGTTTTTTGTGATTTGAGAATAAATAAGAAGATATTACTTCCAGGTTTATTATAAAGATTTAAAATAATACATGTAAAATAGCAAATACTTATTAGGTATGCTGCAGATTTAAAACTTTAATGTTATTATTTGAGATCCCCACCATTTCATCTTCCCCAAATAATCTTTCAGATTTTCATTTTTTCTGTGATTTATATTATCATTTTCTTCCTTGGAATCTCTGTTGCCAGTATCCTAATTAACGTCATGCAAATGGCCTGTGGTTTCTTCCCCTTGCCCACTCTGTCCACTGGAGCCAGATTAATCTTCTTCAATTTCCGCTTTCAGAACTGCACTATGTTGGCCCTCATTTCATACTGAAAAAGAGGGAATCTCTAAGCAATAAATACTCATGATAATAATACTCGGGACCTTCCTAGCTTGCTTCATATGGCTTATTTTCAGTCACACTGGACGCCTCACTGCATTCCCCAACATTCTGCACACTTCCCCTCTTAGCCCTGCTCCTACGACATATTATCCTTATTGCCCATGTACCCAAATACTATCAGCCTTCAAAACCACCTTAAATGCCAGTCTATCCACTTCATCTTATTCTTCACTTACATTTCAATTTCTGTAACTTTTTCCAAACCCCTCTTAGTTATAATACTTTGCACATACTTCCTTTGAATGTAGCTATTTGTTGTCATTCTTCATTTCTGCATGATATTAAATTTCACTGCAAGCAGAGGATGGATATTTTTTTTTCCCAGAGACTAGATTTTATTTGCCTTGGGATGCAATGTGGCACAGTGGCTGAGAGGAAATGCTAGATCAGACTGCCTGAGTTTCTATTCCAACTCTGCATTTTATTCTTTGTGTTTAACATGTTCATTGCCTCCAGCTCAGTTTCCTTAATCCCACTCATTAATATATTTATTCATTTATTCAAAAAATAAGTGAATAAATAATTTATGCAAAAATGTGAAAAAATGTATTCATGCAACTACTAGGTGTTGGGAGCACATCAGTGAACAGAATTCCTGGGCTAGTGACTTACACATTCACCAGAGCTCTGAGCTGAGCAGGACTTGGCACTCAGCTTGATATTCTGCTGTCATCATCTAGAAATACTTAACAACTTTTGGAGCTGGGGCCCACATATTCATTTTTTTTGCTAGACTTACACAATTTTGTAGCTGTTAAAGATAGTGAAAAAGATAAACCTGGCCCTGGTCTTAGCAGAAGACAGAAACAAATAAGTGAAAAAAGAAAATACCAGACAATGATAAATGCTATGAATACCTAGGTAGCAACTTTAAATTTTCTGGCCAGGGAAAGCCTCTTAATCCATTAAGTCCTATGTTTTCAATTCTGCGAACATAGTAAAAATTCAAACCATAAGTAGTATATTGGTTGCTCAGTTTCTGTTTTTATAGGTGTTTCAAAGCTGGAACAATGGGATAAAATGAATTTTAACTAAGTTAACCGTTATAGTTGAAAATTGAATGATAAAGCCTACCATGTAAAATGCTGGAGAAGGATATTCCAGGTATAGGAGACTACAAGTACTAGATGCTAAGGAAGTAATTGGGTTTAATAAACACTGTTCTTAGGAAAGAAAAAGCGAGATATGGAATAATCAAGCCTAAAGATTGGTCTGGACCAGATCATCAAAGCCAGCATACAAACTGCTTTTTATTCTAAATGTGATAGGAAGATATTATAGGGTTTATAGTGAGGACATTAAATCTGCTCTACTTTTTTTTTTTTGCGGTACTGGGGATTGAACCCAGGGGCATTCTACCTCTGAGCTACACCCCCAGCCCTATTTTTTAATACTTTATTTTGAAACCGGGTCTCACGAAGTTGCAGAGGGCCTCACTAAGTAGCTGAGGCTGGCCACGAACCCGGATCCTCCGGTCTCCGCCTCCCAAGTACTGGGATTACAAGCGTGCGCCACCATGCCCAGCCTGATCTACTTTTAAAAGATCAGTTATAGTGAGACATGAATGGAAGCAGGCAGATCAATAAGAAGACTAGACAAGCAATGGTGGTAGGGTGAAGCTGGATGGTTCACAGGCAACTTGAGAGAAGCAAAGATATGTAGGGTATATGTGGGAGATAGAGTCTACAGGACTACTATTTTGGAGGTAGAGGGATCAAGGATAATACTGATATTTTTGGCAGTCATGTCATTTATTGATATAAAAATGAGAAGTGAGAGATTAAGGACAATACCTATATTATTGGCAGCTACATCATTTATTGATATATGATGAGCAATATTAATTTTAGGAAAAGATACTGCATATTCTATCTTGCATATCAATTTGGAGAAGTCAAGAGGGAAAGTGAGCATTATAACTATTCCAAAACAGAAATAATAATACCCACCCTTATGCTCATCTAACCTAAGTTTGATCATATGTGTAAAAAACTAAGCCCCTGCTTGCCACATTGAAATAATTTTTACCATATTTTACTTATTTGCTATGTCTGCGATGCATAGCCAAGTGACATTTTATTCCAAGAATTCATATTCCAAGAATTTCATAGTAGTAACAATAGTTTTGGAAGATAAAAAGTAATAGTTACACTAAAAGAATAGAAAGATTTTTCAATGCCAGCCTCGGCAACTTACAAGACCCAATTTCAAAAAAAAAGGGGGTCTAGGGGTGTAGCTTAGAGGTAGAATGCCCTTGGGTTCAATTCCAAGTTAAGAAAAAAAATAATAGAAAGGTTTTTAAGTAAGACAAGGGATAAAATATAGAATTTGTCCTTCTCTTTATTAAACACATACTTTTTACTCATTAATAACTTTATATTTCTATGGCCTCTATTTTAGGGGTCTCTCTAAGAATCCTGGAGTAAAAAAAATGGCCATAGATGCAGCAAAGAGAAAGTACACCTGTATTCCATCATATGAAAAAACAAGCTATTTACAAGCATTGCTTCAGACATTCTACAATTGATAGCTGATTCAAATTCCCATCACTATTGCTCATCAGCAACATCTGATGGAAGCCACAGTGCTCTTATTATGAATATGAAGATTGGATTTCATAGGTAACGTCTTTTCTGTTTTAAATATTCTTCTGGTGCTCTGCATGTGTAAAGCCATTCTTTCTGCAGCAGGGAACCCTGGCTCTAGAAAAAAGCTGTTTTCTTTCTTATTGGTTGGATAGTATGACAGGGAAGAGTCACTCTGGACTGTACTTGCTGGCTGGCCAACAGATATCCATGTCACTTTTGATGTTTCCTATTCTTTCTTATTTCTTTCTCTTAGGATGTGGAAGGTATACCTTGAAGAATTATAATTCACATAAATTATGCAATATACCATATGCGAGTATTTGCTATCTAGCATAGAGATTACTGACAGTTTTATTAAAATACCTATTAATTTTGTCTTTAGATATCACCAAAATATTGAAGTGATGCACCAATTTCCAAGTCTTGCCTTGTTTGCTAGATAATATGTTAGCATATTTTGGAATGCAAAACAGTGGAAGACATCCTTTTTTGGATGTGGAGGTCTGATCCCCACAGTGTCACCAGTTTGTTCCTATGGGCGTGAATCATTTAGGATCTGTAAAATGGATGCAAAACCACATGACCTTACGATTGCTCCTGCAAAACTGAGAATTAAAAAATAAAATAAAAGGAAAAGAAAGAAAATAGTGGAATGGTGACTGTGAACACAACTTTTAAAGACAGAGTATCAGACAGTGGAAAGAATTTGTATGAACAGCATTTCGGCTGTCTTGAGACCTTCTCAGGGTCTCCCAAACTCATTCTCTGCTGACTGTCATTTCTCCAAATAATTTTATGTGCAACACATTCACCAGGGTCGTTTGCATTGTCTGGATTCTATTGCTCTGCATAGGAAACTAAAAATACATATCTCGCAGATTTGTGTTACGCTAAATGATCATTTAAATGCTCAGATCAGAACCCCTGGAATTTTCCATCTGCCTTTCGTCTGCTGGGCTGGTTGTGGAAGGGCACTGCTGAGAACCTCCCTGCAGGTTGGCTTTGCTGGTGGGTGTGATTGAAAATCTGTAGCTAACACTCGCGGAAACAGGGTGAGGGGATAGTTAATAAAGGACAAAAATAGAGATCAAAAAGATATAAACACACATCACAGTTTGATCTCAATATCATTTTTTAAATAATGCATTTGCACATTTTCAAGATCAGCATCTCTGGGGTTTCTTGTGAGGGACAGAATATTCTTACCAGTTGCAGGGAAGCTGATCTAGTTTTAAAGAAAAGGGTAGAGGTGGCAGATTGCCAATTAGATTGGGGGCGGGGATGGAGATGGGAGGGTGGAGATGGATGGTCTTCATGTCAAGAAATTCATGCTGATGACAGAGAAAGACGGTGAAAGCACATTTTTAGGCCTGCCAAATGAAAGGCATGCCAAACGTAGGAGGTGAAGCAAATCACACACTTGCTTTTTGTTTTCACTTACAAAAAGAGCCCCCCAAACATGGAGATCATTATACAGAATGTCCAAGGCAAATTAAGGAAAATAATTATTGTAGCTGATGAAGCAGAAACCTTATTAGAGCTAAATGCTACTTCACAGTACTCAGTGGTGGAGGTTCTGAAGTAAATGCATTTTTCAGCACGTTTAGTGTAGTATATTAAATTAAGTTTTTAACCACTTTTCTCCTCCCCTTTATTTTCTCTTCCCCCCTCCTCCCCTTTGTGCACTCTCTCAGGCAGGTGGTAAAGGGCTGGGAGTCTATAGAATGTGCTACAAGAAAGGAATGGCTGGAAAAGAAATCTATTTTCCAATTCCTTTTTTCCAAGATGAAAAGTAAATAAAAACCTAGAGGGGTAATTAATGGTGGAGGGCTGGAGCTAACGTGACAGGAGTGACCTGTCACTGCAGAAAATGGGGCAGAGAAGAGGTTTTTGAGAAGCAGAGGGAATTCTTAAGCTTGCCTCGCTTGCTTGCTATTTCTACTTAAGGGAATTCTTGCATCCTAAAAAAGATTTCCTTTATTTCCTTGTTCCCATCCTTTCTGAAAAAGCTGTTCTACAAAGGGGGGGGAATCTCTGTTGCTTTAAGATGTACGATTTTCTTTTCTTTCTTAGCCAACATAGCACGGTTTTTAAATTGACATTGTTAGTATTTTTTCTATATTATATGTGTTGTCTTTAAGTCTATACATTGTATATTTATTTAATTAGATGCAAAGTTTCTCAAGTTCAGGAAATCATTACAGTTCTTATATTATATGTACATCCCATGATGCTCCAGCAAGATTTGCTGCTATTGACCATAAAGTACATGTGCATTAGCTACAGAAAGAAGCAAAATTATTATTATTATTATTATTATTATTATTATTTGGCACTGGGTATTAAACCTAGAGGAATTCTACCTCTGAGCTACACCTCAAGCCCTATTTTATTTTTATTTTTGAAACAGGGTCTCACTAAGTTGCGGAGGCTGGCATTGAACCTGCAATCCTCCTGTTTCAGTCTCCCAAGTACTAAGATTACAGGTGTGTGTCACCCTGCCCTGCCAGCAAATTATTTTTGTCATCTCTAAACTTTGATTCCCTACCCAGGGAAATTTCTGGCTCAAAGGAAGCTCTATGCTTGTATTCTGGACACCCCCTCTCATAACCAAACTGGGTTAAGATCAGTACTCTTCAGTACTGTTCTGGTCTCACAGTGTCCAGTCCTCTGCTAGCTTCAGTGCACTGTTTCTCCTCTCACTTTATTTAGGAAAAGACTGGGGTTCCATGCATGCCCTCACCATCTCCAATGGACCTTCACACTCTCCAGTACATGTGGTCAGTGCCAACTGTTCATACACAGAACCGTGGGTGTGGAGACCAGAACCATCATATAACATTCCAGTTTCTCATTTCAGAGTCTTTATCAAAGCTTTGCATAATGTGAGTACTTTGTAAGACTTAGATCATTGTTTTTGATTGTCAAAAAAGGGTTTCAGATTAGATAATCCCACAAAGACTGAAATACATGTTTTCTAATAGATCTCATCTTTTTCCAAACCCACCAAAAAAGCTGTTTTCAGTGGTTTGCATGAGCTGCATCCAGTGCTCACCAGCAAACATGTTAGAATACAGGATAACTTGCACTCTGAAGATGTGAATGCCTGGTCCCTCTTTGCTACTTAGCTGTGACATCATGAAAAACTGAGAGTCCAGCATCAATCATCAGATCAGGTCAGAGTAACCTTGGTTCTTCTGAATTAAATTAATTCCTACCATTGGCTTACTTTGTACCAATTGGGTCACTAAGTGCTTTACATGTATCAGTGTATTTGTGACAACTCTATGTGGCATGTACTAGTGTTACCCCATTTTACACAGGAGGAAAATAAAGCGTAGGGTATTAAATAACTTGCCCAAGATCACAAAGTTCATGTACGTTCCAGCCAGAACCCAGTGAGGCAGTTTGGTCTCTGGTGCCCAAGTCTTTAATCCATAGACAGCACTGCCTCTTTCTGAGGATTTGTTGCAAGTATCAAAATCGGTATCACATGAAGAACTACTGTTATAAATTTTAGCTCCAAAGTTGATATTGGGAATTTTGAGAATGTTTTTAAAAATTAAAGAGCTCACCAAGTTGGGCCATACTAAGCTCCCACTCCAGCAGATTCAAGTTGGTTGTTAGCTGAGAATCCTAGATTTCCCCTCCCTATTAGCAGAGAAAGACAGCGGGACCCACACATGCCTCATTCAGACCTCCTGAGAATCAGTGTGGCTGTTTTCAGGGGTGACATATTTCTCCCTGTTCTCTGTAGTGAGCCAGGAGCACTGACTCTGGGAAGGAGTTCCAAGCTCTCTGTGCAGTGGTGTTTAAAATGCAAGATCCCTGTCTGGGAGAGAAATGACTTGAAGAGCCTTAATGCAAAGCCCTGCTCTGCTCTTCAAGCAGCTGTGAGCCTGGCAGACCCCGTAGGCAGAGAAGGGACTTGCATGGGCCATGATGATACATATTCAGCAGCAAAGAAGACTTGATTCTGCACCTTGCTGGTTACAGCTGCCAGATTGTGAGCGATCGATAGAGAACTTTGTTAATGATGTGGAATTCACTTCTGGCATGCTCTGCACAAATACATATGCAATATATTATTAGTGCCCTCAACGACGGACCTGGCCAGATGTGATTCAACCCAAAGTCTGATTATCTTTCTCTTTTTGTACCTTTATAATTGGAACGTTGTTCATTAGATTCTACTTTTAATAAAAGTGGCAAAGCATGCAGCACTTTTCTGAAACAATTTATGTGGCAGCAGACAGTAAAACATCAGAAGGTGGAGGTAATGGAATAACAGTGGATGTTATGGTAGCCCAGGGGAGAGCAGCTCAGAGAGTCCGGAGTCCACAATTTTAAGAAACACAGCAGGAGATAGGGAGGAGAAGGGGATTATCTTTGGACATTATTAGAGAAGATGTATTTACATAGATTTCTTTCCAAAAGCTGAATCCAATCATCATCCCATAGACAAATGTGGAGTCTTAATGGCAAATGTCGGTTTAATATTCTGGTCTGAGTCTTGCAGTAAAAAGACTGAATTGCATTAGAAGAGCTGGACTAGAACCGGGTAGACATGGAAACCTAATACCACAGCAAATAAATCTGGCAGTACAATTTAAAGCTGAAAAGAAATAGAAAGATAAATGATGTCATAAAAGATTCACAGGGGCGTTTTTAACTGAACTGCTAAATATTTTAAAACAGAATAGCCAAGGCCATTTTGTATTAGAAACCCAAATGAGTGGCTCTCTCCATTTATTAAGTTTAGTTCGCTCAGTGTGTATCGAGCCTTTCTGTCTGAAAGGTACTGTACTAGGCACTGGAACACTGGAATGTTCCAGTAACCAAGGAGCTTGCTGACTTGAAGGGGAAATACGACAAATGGTAAAGCAGGAAAAGAATGTACTGGCAAAACATCTTACATCATCATTCCTACAAGTCCATTTTAATTAAGAAGCCTGTAGCTATTGCCTCTTACTAAGTTCCTATGCCCTGTGTGTGTGTGTGTGTGTGTGCATGCGTGTGTTACTGGGGATCAAACTCAGGGGACATTCTACTTCTGAGACAAAATCCAGCTCTTTTTATTTTTATTTTTAAACAGAATTTCACTAAGTTACTGAGGCTAGCCTGGAACCTATAATCCTCCTGTCTCAGCCTCCCAACTACTGGGATTACAGATGTGTACCACCACACCCAGCGCTATGGCCCTATGCCTTTAGTTAGCTGATCCACCAGCCCTGGGTGCAACCCAGCAAAGCATTCTAGCCAAAGGCATTTATATATTGGGCATCATAAGGTGGCCTGTGACTTATTATTGAAGTGGCCTTTCCATATTGGAGGGGGGCTAACTCACCTCATCATGTCATACCTTTAGCTGAAGAGTTGAGTTCAAGAAAGGCTACAGAATCAGGGCAGCAGAAGAAGGACGTTGCAAAATGGCAAAATGGCAAAGATAATTTCCAAGGGACGGACTCCACAGAACAGAACCGGGTCCAGATCTGACTACCACCTTATGAGCCACCACTCTTATATGCACAGGAAACAGCTCCTTCCACAGAAACACACACTGCATTTAGACCTCAATGACAGAATCTGAGAAGGGGCTGGAATGGCAATAAGCCGAGATGCTTTTTAGCTTTAAGGGAGACTTAGCCTCTCATAGAATTTGCTGACTGGGAGCTGGTTGATACACTTGAGGTCACTGTTAATGAAAGGAAAAGGAACACATGCAAGAAGATCCTAAATTCACAGTGGTTTTTTTAATTGAACAGTTAAAAACTTTTAAAAACTAGAAGACTGTTTTAATAAAGCTAGATGAAAGCGTTAACAGGCAAGGTTTGAGGTGTTTGCATGAGATCCGGTCTGAGCTGAATAAATTATGGATAAATATGACAAAGCACACACCCTTTGGGTTCCTCCAGCCACCACCCCCATGGCTTCATGCATCACCCTGTTCTGTTGGTCAGGGTGTATCAGTACCAGGGGACCTTCAGTGTAGTTGAAAGAAATGGCCAACTGAGTAGGGGATGTGCTTTGAGACATGACCGGGAGACGCTGCTTGCCTAAAGATAGATGCTCCATCCTCCTGCTGGAAGGGTGATCTCATGTGTTAAGACAAAGGCAAATATCCTGGGAAGGAATGTTTGTTTTATTTTGTTTTCTATATTTTAGGATTTTTTAGTGGGATCTATTTGGTCTATCAACTAGCTTAGCATATAAGCAGATGGGAGTAGGGGGTGGGGGAGGGGGCTCATATAGTGCCCCAGATAAGGATGGAGAAGCCATGCTGGGGGAAGAGACAGTATCTTCTAGGGGGCAGTGGGATTACCTTGGGGCCTTGTTTGTTTGGAATTGTGTGTTAGGAGCAAAGCACTAAAAGAAGAAAAGTATACTGAATCCCAGTATCAACCCATTTTTTGAAAATTATGCTCAGGGCTACCCATGCTGTGGATTTTCACAGATATTATGTTAATTAAGTACCTTTCTCCTTTCCAGTACTCCTCCAATCTTGCCCAGACTTTGAAAACATGTGTTTTCATATTTTCTTAGCAACCTATAAAAATCTTCTGTTAAGAAGGAATCTTAGGACAGTAGATAACATTTGGTGTGAATTACCTATGGATTCCTTTCTGGATGTTCCTTTCTGGATACATTTGTAACTAAAACAGATGGAGGAATTTGTTTCTACTTTTGGAGGCTTGTTGAAAGAGGGGCATTGAAAATGAGGTACCTCAGCTCAGCACATAATGTTGGGTTCCTCTAGCAGGGTTTCAGGCCATAGGCAGGGCTGGAAAGACTCATAGGCTCTCTCTCTCCCCAGTCACTGCTCCCAGACTATGTGAGGCAAACAAGTCAGGACCGCAGAGCCACAATTATATATTGAATTATTCTACATTTAAATTCACATACACTCAAAGGTAAAGCTCCAGATCATAAAAGTGTGTTCTCAATAAAACCTCAACCATTTGAAACACTCAATTAAAACCGTCAATTGACTAAATTCATGTTTATTTTGGTTTTGTGTTTTATACATAAACAATAAAGAAACATAAAGACAAGAGAGGAGAAGAGGCAAAGTGACACATGCTGATTGCTGGACATAGAAGTAAAAAGAAAACTAATCTCTGTGCTCTGTGTGAGAAAAAGTTAGGTCCCACTGAACTACCTTTTACTTCTTTTTGATTTTCTAAAATCAGATTCAGTGTGATGTGCAGAGGTCCTGCAAGGTCTTATATTGGACAAAAAATAAAATTAAAGAAAAAAAATTGCCCTATGTAGTGGCACATCCCTGCAATCCCAGTACTTGGGAGACTGAGATAGGAGGATCGCAGGTTCAAGGACAGCCTCAGCAACATCATGAGAAATAAAATAAAATAGGGCTTGGGTGTAGCTCAGAGGTGGAATGCTCTGAGGATTCAATTCCCAGTACCACACACACACTAAAAAAAAAAAAATAAAAAATATATTTATAAGACTTTTCATATCAGAGTGAGTTTTTAACATAAAATTTTGAAATTGAAAAATGTGATCCTCAGTTAGTTAGAGAACTTAATTTACTGAAATTTTCATAATCTTATAGGAAATCATAGGCAGTGACCCTTTGATTTTCTACATTGTTTTGACAATGGCAAAGCTCAATATCCTGAAAAAAATGATGGTTAGACAAATAATCATTGTAATAACTAACTACAGAGTCTATTTGGATTCAACTAATCTCTTTGGCCCATACCTTCCATGTCACATTAGAAAAAGTGTGTATCTGTGTTATGAAGAGAAACACCATACTTATAATCATTTTTTGTTACTTACTAAGAAATTGTCTTTGCAAGGTGGCTTAATGTCTATGAGATCTTGATTATTCCTTGTTTCTTTTGTATTGTTACTTTTTTGTATCTTAGAAGAAGTAATACGATATTACAATAATAATAAAATAGAAAAATTAAAACTACCTGTTATCTCATTGTTCTACCACATTAAAATTTTCCATTTTTAAAAAATTAGCAGACATTTATGTTTGTCTGCTTTCCACACACAGTGCTAAAATATAGTTTTGCATAAACTCATTTACATGTTGTAACAGACAGCAAAGACAACTGTCCCCTTACTGACTCTGACAATCGGAATCCTGAATACTGTGAGATAAAGATCTAACAAGTATTTCTCTTCCCCAAGCCACAAAATTTATGGCACTTAAAAGGCCTATACTTACTTTGTATCTATGTGATTAGTACTGGACAGGCTTGACTAACTTATCTGGAGGTCAGCTGGTAGTTGAGACAGCCCTTCCATGTTCTCAGCGTTCCCCTGAAACCAAGCAACCTCAGCAATAGTAAGAATGCACCATTCAAATAAAGCTCTCAAGTCTGATTAGGCCAGTGGATACTGACTTTGATTTAAGAAACCTGAAGCTTGTATAAGTAGTGATGTCTTTCTCTGAATGAGAACTTTGCAGCTATGTGGCATCTCCCCACCAAATATCCATTTATCTACCCATCCCCTAAGTGAGAAGGAGCCTAGGAACACATGATCCTAGGAAAACAAAATGTCCTTCAAGGAAGCCATCCCTGAACCATTCACCAAATATCTTCTACAGAGCGAGTTTTACTTTCCTATAAGTGTTTCTACCTAAGTGGCTCTAGAGACCTAGGAGCACAAACTGGAGGTGAACGGGTTCCTTTACTCCTGATTAGTTCAGTGCACCAGCTCTGAAGAAGAAACCAGTGGGCAGAAAAAGACACAGGTAATAGAGTGGGTCTGCATCTTTACCACCATTGACCTACTTAAGAGATTTTGAAAGCTGTGGTCCTGTTGCCTGTAGTAATTTGCTGATTCATATTTTAGAATGGTCAGGTTGTATCACCATTCAAAAGTCCTGGGGACACTGTTCCCCTGTGACCAGAGCAACTGGTGCTGCCTGGGATGATGAAATCCACAAGCCAGATGTTGGAGTCATGTGGACTTTTTTTCCCTATATGTTTTAGGAATTTGGGATTCTCATTTATTCATGACCAAAAGCTATTACATTTTTTTTTTTGCGGTACCGGGGATTGAACCCAGAGGCATTCTACTTCCGTGCTACACCCCCGGCCCTATTTTTTATACTTTATTTTGAAACTGGGTCTCACAAAGTTGCAGAGGCCTCACTAAGTAGAGAGAGTGAGAGAGACAGAGAGAGAGAGAGAGACAGAGAGAGAGAGCGAGTGAGCTGAGGCTGGCCGTGAACCCGGATCCTCCGGTACTGGGATTACAAGCGTGCGCCACCACGCCCGGCTAAGCTATTACATTTTTAAATGAAGTTTGCTATTATAAATGTCACAATATTGGGGACAAAAGAAAGTTCTTTTAATAATCAATACATAATTTTAATAAAAACAAGGATGATAGGGGAAAATTTGGCATTGAAAGTCCATAATTAAACAGATACTAAATGACTACTTTCATTCAAGTTGTCAATAAACTAAGGAGTAAGTAGCTAGAGAGAAATTATTTATGATCTAAACACAAGAACAATACCTTTCTCTTTCTCAGAAAGATAATTATCTTCCTTCATGTGATATCAGTCCTTTGCTCTTATCAGGAAGACATTGTATTCTATAATTTTTCTACCCCTCACATTCTCCTGCCTATACTTTTAAAACTTTCTCCTAGATTCACCTATGAGTCTAGTCAGAAGTTTGCACAAATAAAAAATACTTCAGCAGACTTCCAAGAATGCATATGTTTTTACTAAAATATTTTCCAGTTGGTGATATTCACATTTGACTATGGAGCCTCCAGAGATAGGTTTCCAGAAGTATCTGCCAGAAAGCACTGCTTTTGCAAACAAAATCTTTTTAGAGTGGAGTATAAGAGGGAGGGAGAGTATAAGACAAGGACTAGATCTCAAAAGATCTTATCTTTTTTACATATTTCCTGTAAAACAAAGTGTGGTGGTGTTAGCAACTTTTAGATTATTAGAGAATCATATATTGCTACATAGTATACTGGAAAATACCCATGGATGAGGAGTCAAGTGGGAATATGTATTAGGCTTGGCATTATGACTGTAGAATGGCTTACTCAAACACACGCACATCTGTGACAAGAAAAAAAAAGATTTGCTTCTTTTCATTCTTCTCAAAATGGAAGTGCCATACACAATACTACTCAGAACATAAACTTTATTTCTTCCATCAAATGATAAGGTAGGACTTTAAAAAGTACTGAGAGAGAGAAAGAGAAAGAAATAGCTAAGTTACTCAAAAGACAATTTTTTCCTGTTTTTTTTCTGGCACATATAAAGAATGGTGGGGCATCTTTCAAGGGGTCTAAGTTCTCCTGTGACTACATATATATATATATATATATATATATATATACATATTTTAATAGGACACTATAAGCCCTGTATTGTGAGGGCAGTAAACACTTTTCTTGGAAAGGCTGCATTTGCTCTGCTTTTCCAGTTTTCCATGATGCAACGTTATGCACAACGATAAGTTTCATGCACTCAGTAAAATGTGCTGTTGTCCCAGCAGCTTGGTGTTTCCTGCCTGGTAGTGTGGGCAATGTGGAGCTCAGCATACATGCCAACTGCATGTACAAGGGAATCTCCCCCCACTGAGCCGGGGGGAGGGAGAGGGGTTCCTCCTTTCTCTCCCTGTTTACATAGTCTTGTTGCATATTTATTCCTGGGATCTTCCAGCCAGGTTCTGGTTCTCTATAAATCACTGAGCCCCAGCTATTCTTACGGAAATGTGGTGACTGCTGAATACCTGGTCACTTCCCCAGCTGTCACTTCCTCTTTTGACAGAGGCTAAAACCTCATCAGACAGGGCCTTCACTCAAATTTGGATAGAATTAAATTACTTTGGTCTAGGCAATATGTTTTCATGCTGTGAGTGGACCCAATTCCTCAAACTAGCTTAGTAACATACAGTCTGAGATAGTGAAATTCTACACACACACACACACACACACACATATATATGTATATATACATATATATATATATGTATGTGTAGAATTTATATATATATTCCTGTTTTTTTTTTTCCTCTCTCATCCTGCTGGCGAGTGTCAAGGAGTTGAAGGGAGAAATCAAAGACAGAGGGAAAGATTTTAATTTTGTTTTCATGTATTTTCCAGGTAATTACCTAGCCTACCATTTGCGATTGTCACCCTGCATCCACCCCCAGGTTTGTGGAGGAAATACACCTACTTAATGAATTCTCTCTGGCTTCCACGCCCATGGCCTTTCATGACTAGGTTGATGGGTTTCCTGAGATAGCTGTCACTTTGAATAGTGACAATGTGTTCTCTTCGTGCTAGAGAATTTTGGATATGTATATATGTTGTGGTTTGCTCTTCCTGAATTCCTGCTCCTGCAAAATCACCATCACCTTTGCAGCAGACAGTCAGGTCAAGACACTTTAGACCTTTTCTGTCTGGGAAGTATTCCCACACCAGGATTTGGTATCAAAGAGCAAGAATGAGAATGACTAACATGGGGTTTGTTTGGGGAACTAGAATCAGACTTTTGAGGAGAAAAGAAGGTAGCTGTCATGAATAGCAAACTCCTGAGGACAGCAAAAAGGTGGTGGCATTTCAGGGGCATCTGAAATATCCTTTACTCCAAATATATCTCTCACACAGACTGCCTGTGTGAGACACAGGCACTGACCATACTTAGTGAATCTTTGCTTTGATTTCCAAATGCACTACAAAAGCCACACCACCATGAGGAAGGAAAAAGGCAGGCAAGTGCTATAGTCATCTTTTTTTTTAGGGTTCTGGGAACAAGGTGCCTACAGTTTGAGAAAACTCTGGCTATGAATGAGTGGGAGGTACGGAAAGCTCCATTCTTTCTCAAATAACACTGTCCTTAATCTTGCAAGATAGATTCTCTAGACAGTGACAACTGCCACCCAAGAACAGTGATATGACTAAATACCAATTTGTTTTCAAATAACTCATATTTCATTATTATTTTGATACCATCCTGCTGGATCGAAATTTTAACCTAAGTCTACTACTTTCCATAGCCCTCGCTTTCTAGGGTCATGCCAGCTCCTCCAGGGCTTTGGAGTGAAGAACAGTTTTTGGTTGAGGAGGGATTTTTGTTTTTGGATGTTAACTCACAAAGGACACGACTGAGCTATTCTTTGCCACTGCTTACATGGCCACTCTCTGTGATTTCCTGACCTCATTTGGAAACACAGGAGTCTCTGCTGTTACTCACTAACAAGAACAAGGGATATTGGGAGGCTATACATGTGTTTTTTACTCTAGTAAAAGCCATTCTTTCCATGCTAGTTCCTGTCCTTCTAGGAAACTTTTCAGGACATTTAGGGACCTTCTCACAGGGTCCAATCACGACCCTGCCTGGATCTTTTCCTCCTTCCTTGTTCTACTAAGTCTCTTCTTATTACTCTTTTAACCACAGAAATTATTTTCAAAGTGATAAGATTGGGACAAATGGGCATGAGAATCCACCTTCTTTATATAAGTATTCCTTTCTGCTTTCTTCTCCAATCACAGAGGCAAGTAACACTTTGAATAAGAAAGAAAGAGAAAAAAGAGGCATAAGGAAGATATGAAAATCAGAAAAATGCAACTTCACCACTGGGCCCTCCATGTATCTTCCTGCAGCTTGTTAACTACCAACCGGCCTCTGGTCAAGGGGAATGGATGTGAACATATATCAAGCCAGCCCTTAGCATGCAGAGCCACGATGCGTCCACCAAGAGGGGACCTCTCTTTCCAGTCCAGAGAAGGTGAATTTCAAAGCATATATTCATATTATCAGGAATTCCTGAAAGCACAGAAGAACTTTCCAATCCTGGCAGCTGGGTCAACAGACATCAGAACCCTTTGGTCTCCAATCCATTCTGTCCTCTCACTGGGCATAGCTGGCATGTATAAAAGAATGTGATTTTGTACCTTGCCGAGTTCTGGCTTGGAATTGTGACTTTGGGAGGGCTCTCTTTGTTGAAAAGTGTTTTTAGTGTTTCAAAAAAGAGAAGGTCATTGGGGAAGGCAAGGACCCTGTTTTCTCTTGAGAAATGCTTTTCTCTCCAGTGAAACAGCATACTATAACCTGAGCTTGGAAAAGGAATGTTCTCAAAACATGACAATGACAGCTCCAGCTTTAATTCACTCCTCTGACTCTGACAACAAAGTGACAAATGAAATCAGTGACTGTCCTGGAACAGCTATTGCTTTCATGGTTAAAGAATGCGGCGCTTCACAACAACAGAACCAGGTGTCATTGGAGAAAGTGACCTTTCTTTACTAATTATTCATTTGTTTTTTGAAACTTTTGTTTATATGAGACATCGATCTAAGGATTTTAGCAAATGCAAACGCCTCCAAAGAGTAGTCAGGAAACAACTGCACAGTGGTGACCTATATATTATAGGGAGAGGGAAGTAGAGGAAAGCATGGTCTAAAAACATTCAAATGTAGTGTTAAACATGAGTTTGGCCAATATTATGGGTAGATTTGGGCCACTCACTCTTCTACCATTCTTGCTTGAGAATATTAATTTAGAAGGAAGAAAATATGACTATGCATATCTGTTGTTATCATGAAATTTCATAAGCTGTAATTGGGTAAATAATACAAGAGGTTATGTGACTTGTCTAAATTTATATTGAGAATGGGGCAGAGCAAGGACTCAATCAGTAAATAAATGTTCTCTCAATAACAGTGTCATTTTATGCCATCATGCTCCCTGTGTTAAGAACTTTATTATCTCATCGAAGAATGGAAAAGTATACATGTGATAAAGTGGGTCAGTGGGGTGAACTGGCAGAAGAGCAGAGGTAGACCAGCCCCTCTAACTCTGGTTGGGTGAAAGAGAAAGTTTTACATGTTTCAAAGGTTGGGAAGTGATCAAAAGCACATGCAAAATTGCATGAAGAAACGATAAAGTGACTAAAGGTCTAGGTACTGTTGCTATTGTACTTGCATTTGAGAAAAGAAGGACATAAGTTGGGTTAAGTTAGGTGCATTTGCTAAAAGGAAGAGGGAACTAAGTGTGATCTTTACTAGAAAATAAACTTAAGAAGTGGTGGTATTTTCCAATCCATGAATAAAATCATAATTTGCTTCACCACTTGCAGCTTTAAAACCATGACTCTGTGATTCTATTCAATAATGTTATAGTAGGTAAACTGTCCATAACCGTGTAAAACAAAGGAGCTGTTTTCTGCTCAATATGGATACTTAATTCTAGTTAATGTCAATGGGAGGAGAGGTGAGGAGAAGAGGAAATGCAAGACATTGTGATTTGGAAGAGCATTTGCCAGTGTTTCATGGAATCTTACAGAAGAAATTAATTCAAATTGGCTTGGATATGAGCCTTGTCATATGCGTCAAAGACTCTCAGAAGAGTCCAAACCAATAATGATAAACAAGACCGTGTCTTGCTGGGAGGAGGTGGTTATTACCGTGCCAAAGGCTACATTTTCAAAACAGCAGTAATCAGTTAATTGCACTAGTATGTACCACACGGTGGGGATCCCTTCCAGCATTAGTCTGAGAAGAATTTCACAACTTGAAGAGTTGGAAGACAGGAAGAGAAGTTTGTTTCATTTTTCATTTTTTATTTTTTCTTTTGTTTTTGTTGTTTACCCAATAATATTTAGCAAGCTTCAAAAATAGTCACAATCCCAACTAAAGAACTAAATCTTCCAGGAGTTAGATCTAATAATCATTACCTGAGACCATGGATTGTAGTTTCCTTACAATTGGATTAGGTTAGACTCTAGGTAAAATGAATTAGTAAGGGACATGAATTCTTCCAGTGTTTCTGTGCCTCCTCCTTCCCACTGAAAGTTTCTACATGTTGAGAGCTGATAGCATACAGGGCACTTTTCCTACTAATTTAACCCTTACTACTCCTATTAGATAGAAACTATTATTATTGTCATTTTACAAATAAGAACATTGAATGTAAACTTTGCACCAATCCCACAGCTCTTAAAAGAAAGAGACAAGATTTGAATCAGAGAACATAGGTCTAGAATTCATGTACTTAACTTCCATAGGACACTATTTTAATTGAAATAAGATATTTGACTATCCTTGTATACATAAATAATATATTTATTCTCTCTTAAAATAAAATAAGTTTCTAAAAGGGACAGACATCACTTGATGTGCAAAGCACTTCAATCCCCATTATCACACATTCACAAAAATAATATTTTAGAATGAGTATGACTTCTCCCCAAACTGGGAGAAGTCTAATTTCAAATAAAAATTAGAGGCTTAAGTTAAATAAATAAAGTGTTTATCCCCAGTGAAGCTTGAGGTATTTAAAGCACTTTGTATGTGAGGAGTAGCACGTTGATTTACGATGGAAAGGCTTTCACAGTCAGGGCCAGTCCAAGGAGCGCCATGCTTTGGTAGTACCAGAGGATGGCATTTGAGATGTCCCAAATGACAGTTCTGTTCATGATGTCCTTGAAATCATGATCCTTAAGTATTGACCTAGCCCTGGTGTGGAGATCCTAATTACTGCCTTCACTCCAGAAGGAGGGACCAACGCTTGACCTAACTAATTAAATTTTGTCTCTCTCTGACCTATTCTTTTCTGAGTTATTCTTGTCCTCAGTTTATCTTAAATTCCAGAATTGAAGATCTGATAGAACATCCTGTGAAGGAAATCAAGCTGGACCACAGGCTGGCCAAGACTGCTAGCTATGCAAACCCCTGGACTCTTTCTTGCCTTTGTTCTTTCCCTCGATAGCTCCAAAGTTACTGTTATACCCTGAAGACAGCACTTGGATCTGTCTTCCCAGTGAGGCCACACTAAGAGCAAATTTCTTTCTTGCCATTTACCACTTTTCTCCTATCTGGTCACCTGGGTTGAGTCACCAAGCCTGGTCTCTTGGGACCCCTAGAGTTGGGTCTCTGGCCTAGGGCTCCAGTTAATATTCCTACTGCTACATACCCTATGAGACATGAACAAATAATGATAAAACAATTTCAGATATGCCAGGAACATGAGTGCAATCCTCACAATAAAGGAAATTATTAGCCAGATGTGGTGGAGCATGCCTGTAATCCCAGTACTTGGAAGGCAGAGAAAAGAGGATCACAGGTTCGTGGCCAGCTTCAGCAACTTAGCAAGGCCCTCCACAACTTAGTGAGAACCTATTTAAAAATAAAAAATAAAATAGGGCTGGGGGTATAGCTCAGAGGTTGAATACCCTGGGTTGAATCCCCTGTACCACACACAAAAACTTAACTTTTTTTTCTCTCCTGTGGAGTCATTTACTTTGTAAATTAATATACAGTAAACTATTGTGTATAGGTCTGAGTTTCAACAAATAGGTTAGAGTAAAAACTCACTATGATCAGGATGTAGAAATATTTTAGCAACTTCATAAATCACCCTTGCACTGTTTCTAAATTACAGCAACCACTGGTCCATTCTCCGTTGCTTTAGTTTTGTCTTTCCCAGAAGGTTGTATAAGTAGAATAATATAGTGTATAACCTCTGGAGATTGGCTTCTCTCACTCAGCATAATCCCTTTGAGATGCCTTTGTTCTGTTGCATTTATCATTACTTTATGTCTTTTCTTAATATTAGTAACATTAGAATTTTACTGTATAGATGTACCAGTTTGTTTATGCATTCATTTGTTGAAGAACAGCTGGGCTGTTTTCAATTTGGACCAATT
Organism: Glis glis; assembly: GCA_004027185.1. Lineage (NCBI taxonomy): Eukaryota > Metazoa > Chordata > Mammalia > Rodentia > Gliridae > Glis > Glis glis. The sequence goes on along the minus strand of PVJS01000599.1, from coordinate 37,348 downwards.
GCTGGGCATCATGGTGCATACCTGTGATCCCAGATTCTTGAGAGGCTAAAGTGGAAGAATCACAAGTTTGAGTTGCCTAGACAACTTCCCTGTCTCAAAACAAACAAAAAAAATTAAAAAATGGGCTGGGGATATAGTTTAGTGATACAGTGCTTGTCTACGGGTTCAATCCCCATTACCACAAAATTTCAGTTTGGAGCAATTAAGACTGGGTCTATATAAACATTCATGTACACATTTTTGTCTAAACATAGTATTTTATATAGGTTAAATATCTAAGATTAAAATTTCAGTGACATATGATGAGTGTTATTTAACTAAATAAGAAATAGTCAACTTTTCCAGGATGGTCTTACCATTTGAATCCCATCAGGAATATGTGAGAGTTCTCTTGGTGTCACATATCAGCCAGCACTTGGTATTATTCATGCTGTGTGTGTGTGTGTGTGTGTGTGTGTGTGTGTGTGTGTGTGTGTGTGTTTCTGTATTTCTAGCCAATTTAACAGATAGTTTAGAAGTAACTTATTGTGATTTAAATTGGTGTTTCTCTAATGACTGATGATACTGAGTATCCTTTCGCATCTTTTTCTTCTATATACCCACTTATGCCGTCTTTCGAAGTATCTGTTCAATATTTCGCGTTTTTTTTTTTTTTTTTGCACTGGAGATTGAACCCAGAGGTTGTCTACCTCTGAGCTATACCCCAGGTCATTTTATGTTTTACTTTATTTGAAATAAGGTCTTGCTAAGTTTCTGAGAGTCTCTCTAAACTGCTGAGCCTGCCCTTAAACCTGTGATTCTCCTGTCTCAGCCTCCCAGGTACTGGAATTACAGGCACCATCATGTCCAGGGTTGTTTTGACCATTATTAATGCAGTGGTTTCTTTATAGTGGGATCACATAATTGTAATGGTGTTGTCATTAATAATTATATATTTATCCTTAGAAATGTTGAAATATACAGTCTAGATATGCATGTGAATAATTTTTATATATTCTGGATGTATTTGAATGTCAAATATGTGCTCACTAATATTTTCGCCATCTGGAACTGGTCTTTTCATTGTTCTATGTCTTTCATAGAGGAGACTGTTTTTAATTTTGATAAACTACAATTTATCATTTTTTTCTTCCAGGGACTATGTTTTAGATGTCATATCTGAGGAGTAATCACCTCACCAAATGTCACAATGACTTTCTCTTATTCTTTGTTCCAGAAGTTTTATATATTTGTATTATATATTTAGACCCATGATCCATATATTATGTGAACTTTAGATTGAGACAGGCTTGTTTGTTTGTTTACATATGAAGGTGAAGTTATTTTAACACTATTTTTGAGAAAATTATCTTTTTTCAATGCTTTTCATCATTGTCAAAATCAATTTGTCATATAGCTGAGGGATTATTACTAGACTCTATTTTGTTCCATTGATTTCTGTAACTATACATCACCAATATCACATTGTTTTGATTAATGTAGCTTTATAGTAATTGTTAAAATCAAGTAGTGTGAGCCCAACATGACTGTTTTTCTCTGTTTTAGCTGTTCAAGTTATTTAGCTAGATTTGTCAGTTGTCTTTTCTCTCGTGAGTTGAGATTTTCCTCATTCTTTTACCTTTCCATACATATTTTAGAATTAGTTTGTATCTAAAATTAAAGAGGAACTTGTGACATTTTATGTGAGACTGCATTAGATCTATTGATCAATTTGGAAAGAATTAACTTCTTCCAATACATCAACATGATATTCACCCTCTTTTCTTAGGGATTCTGTGATGACTTTAATCAGTGTTTATAGTTCTCAGCATACACATCTTAAAACTGTTTTTTTAGACTCATACCTAAGTAGTTTATTCCTTTAGAGCCATTATAGATGGTGTTGTTTTCTGATATGAATTTCCAATGAGCTTTTTACTAAATATCATGAAAAATTTTTATAGAGACTATAATGCTATATGTGAATAGACAATTCAAAATCTGAATGTCTTATAAATTCATTTTCTTCACATTTTACAGTGGCTAGAAAATTCAGGGTGATGAACAGAAATGATAAGAGTGACACCCTTGTCTTTTTTCCTGATCTTTCAGAGGAAACCATTTTTTAAAATTATTTCAAATGTTCTTAATTGTAGTTTTCCTTCAGGTTTTCTTAATCATGTTGAGAAAGTTTCCTTCACTTTCTAATTTGCTGTGTTCTTATCAGATATGTTCAGTGAGTTTTGTCAAATGCTTTTTCTGTCTCAGTATTCTCATAGGGTTTTTCTTCTTTAGTCTGTTAATATACTATATTACACTGATTGATTTTCAAGGGTTGAGCTAGTCTTTCTTTCTCAGGATAAATCACTCAAGATTGTGGTTTGTCGTTATTTTTATATATTGCTGATCTTATTAGTAGTATTTTAGTAACTATTTGTGTGTATTTACATGAAATAAATTAATCTTTAGGGTTTTATTGTTTATCAGTTTTTAATAGTTTTTTTGTTAGTTTTTTGGTGTTTGTGGGGGGTATATTTGTGTGTGTCTGGTCCTGGTTTCAGGAAAATTCTATTAAAAATTAGGAAGTGTTTCTCTTCTATTTCTTGGAAGAAAATGTGTAGGCTTATTATTAATTATTTTTAAATATTTGGTAAAATTCAGATGGGCAAGGTATTATACCTGTAATCCCAGTAATTGGGAGGCTGAGATTGGTTCAAGGCCAGCCTCAGCAACTTAGTGACATCCTGTTTCAAAATAAAAAATAAAATAAATAAAAAGATCTTGGGGTTATCTCAGGGGTAGAATACCCCCCTCCAGGTTCAATCTCCAGTACAAAAAAAAAATGTTTCCTTGGGTAGAAGCTTAAATTGTTCAACTGCACCATGTCTTTTTAAAAATATAAACATGTAATGCTATATATTTTCCTCTAAGCATTGTTTAGTTAAATCTTACATATTTTGCTATGTTGTATTTTCATTTTTGATCAGTTCAAAATATGTTCTAATTCCCCTTGGGGCTTCTTTCTTTAAAAACATGGGTGATTGAGGAGTGTTTTGTTTAGTTTTCAACTGTTTGGAGATTTTCTGAAGTTCTTTATTATTAGTGTTGTCCAATTTAATTCCATTTTATACATAGAACACATTTTATTATTTAAATTACTTTCATATAGTTTGGGTTTGTTTTATGACATCAAGATACCTATAATGTTAATGTTCCAGGGGCAATTGAGGACAGTCTTTATTATGTTGTTGTGGGGTAGGGCATTCTGTAAATATCAATTGAATCCCCTTCATTGATAGTGTTTTTAATTCTTTTATATCATTGCTGACTTCTTTTTTTTTTGTTTAGAAGTTTCGACAATTGATAAGAAAAATGTGCTGATGTTTCAAAATAAAACTGTCAACATTTCTATTTCTACTCTTGCTTCTATGAATTTTTCCACCGTACATTTTGAAGCTTTGTCATTTGTTATATACCTAGTTAGGATTATTAAAACTTCTTGGTGTATTTATCATTTTATCTTTCTGTAATATCTTCTTCTTCTACTTTGTCTTATACTTATATAGTCACTCAATTCTTTTGATTGGAGTTTACATGGCATGATATTGTAATATATTAATGAATATATATTAGCAAATTAATCAAACCTAAGAAAAGGTTATGAGCTTTAGCTGCTCAGTCAGAAGTATAGGTGATAACCTATTACTTGTGATTGGATCTGAATTTGGGAGCAATTTTATGGGGCTGAGCTCTCAATCCATGTTTTCTGTTGTTATCTTCAGGAAGACAGTATAAGAATAGATTTTAAGAAGACCAGCCAGGCGTGGTGGCGCACGCTTGTAATCCTAGTACTTGGGAGGTGGAGACCGGAGGATCCCAGTTCGCGGTCAGCCTCAGCTACTTAGTGAGGCCCTCTGCAACTTCATGAGACCCGGTTTCAAAATAAAGTATAAAAACTAGGGCTGGGGGTGTAGCTCAGAGATAGAACTCCCCTCGGTTCCATCCCCAGTACTGCAATAAAAAAAAAAGAAGATCCACTTAATGCTCAGTGAAGAATTAGTGTTAGTGGGGGAAAAATTCCACACATACTGGTTTATCTTGTTTAGGGTTTGATGAACATTTTGACTCTATCACCGTGTTACATCAAATTTGGAAATCTATCATTATTTCTTCAAATGTGTTTTGTTCATCCTGTTCTTTCATTTCTCCTTATAGGATTTCAAAGACATCAATATAAAACTTGTTCATATTGCCCAACATGTCACTAAGGCTCTGTTTACTTTTATTTTCATATATTTTTATATGCTTTTATTGGTGCATTATAGTCTCACATCATAATGTAAATCATGTTGACAGTGCCATACATGTACACAGCACTTGGTGCCCCACGCCTCACCATTTTCCCCATTCCCAATACAGAGTACTGAGACTAATGTTGGTATATTCACATATGTGCACATAGTCGATGGTAGTAATTCCAATAATGAACCTCAGTCTTCCCCCTCCCCTTCCCTTAGGCCACCTCCCTGACTCCACTGAGGTTTCTCCTCCATTATCTGGAGTCCCTCTGGTATTCCAATTACTCCCTAACTTGTGCATATTAGATAAAACATATGACCCTTCACTTTCTGTGATTGGCTAATCTCACTTAACATAATGTTCCCCAGGTCCTTCCATTTCCTTGCAAATGGCATAATTTTCTTCTTTATTGCTGAATAGAATTCCATTGTGTGTATTTACCATAATTTTGTAATCCATTTATCTGTTGATGTACACCTAGGTTGGTTCCATAATTTGGCTATTGGGAATTGTGCTCCTATGAACATGGGTATCCATATATTACTCTAGTTCTCTGATTTTGGCCCCTTTGGAAAGATATGCAGGAGTGGTATAGCCAGATCATATGGTAGATAAATTCCCAGTTTTTTCTTTTTTTTTTTCAATCAGAAATTTGGAAATTTATTTACACTTTGGACTAACCCTGTTAACTGTTCACCTGGATGACTTCTTTTTTTAATATTCATTTATTGGTGCATTGTAATTATACATTTGATAAGTGTCAGGTTAGCAGAATCATACATGCACACATTGCTCATTTAGCCCTCCCTCAAATCCCACCCTATTCCCTCCCCCTTCCCTCCCTTTAGTGTTCTGCATAGTGATTGAGTCTTATAAGTTTGTATATATACATCATGCGTTTTAGTGTGTTTCCCTCTACCCCCCTCCCAACTCCCTCAGTTAGATCATCTTCTTTGTTCATCTAAAGTTTTCTTCTTCTTTGTCTGGAGTCCCTTCTAAGTCTCCTTCTATCTAGCTTCCACATATTAGGGTGGACATCTGACTTTTCACTCTTTGTGACTGACTAATCTCACTTAGCATAATGTTCTCTAATTCTTTCCATTTCCCTATAAATGATCTATGTTTATAGCTGCACTATTCACAATTGCCAAACTTTGGAACCAGCCAAGATGTCCATCAACAGATGAATGGATTACAAAACTATGGGATGTGTACACAATGGAATTTTACGCAGCCATAAAGAAGAACAAAATTACACCATTCCCAGTTTTCTGTGGAATCTCCACACTGATCTCCATAGTGACTGAACTAATTTACAATCCCACCAACAGAGTAGAAGAGTTCCTATTTCCCCACATCCTTGCCAACATTTATTGTTTTTTAACTTCTTGATGATTGCCATTCTGATTGGTGTTAGATGAAATCTCAGTGTAATTTTGATTTGCATCTCCCTGATTGCTAATGATGTTGAATATTTTTTCATATATCTATTGGCCATTTGTATCTCTTCTTTTGTGAAGTATTTATTCATTTCAGTTGCTCATTTCTTGATTGGGTTATTTGCTTTCTTAGTGTAAAATCTTTGAAGTTCTTTGTATATTCTTGATATTAGTCCTCTATCAGAGGGATAGCTGGCAAAGATCTTCCATTTCGTAGACTTTCTCTTTAGACTCTTGATGGTTTCCTTCGATGTGCAGAAACTTTTAAGTTTAATGTCATCCCACTTATTAACTCCTGTTTTAATTTCCTGAGCTTTGGGGGTCTTGTTGAGGAAGTTTCTACCTGTGCCTATATGTTGGAGTGTTGAACTTATGGCCTCCTCTAGTAGCTTCACAGTCTCTGGTATAATTTCCAGGTCTTTGATCCATCTTTAGTTGACTCCTGTGCAGGGTGAGAGGTAAGGATTTAGTTCCATTTTTCTAAAAATGGATAACCATTTTTCCCAACACCATTTGTTGAAAAGGCTGTCTTTTCTCCAAACTATATGTCTGGTACCTTTGTCAAAAATCAATTGACTATAAGTATGTGGATTTGTTTCTGTATCTTGTAATCTGTTCCATTGGTCTGTGTCTGTTTTTGTGTCAATACCATGCTGTTTTTATTACTATAGCTTTGTAGTATAATTTGAACTCAGCAATTGTGTTGCCTCTTGCATAGTTCTTATTGCTGAGAATTGCTTTAGCTATTCTGGGTCTTTTGTTTCTCCATATGAAAATTATGACTGATTTTTCTAGGTCTGTGAAGAATGACATTGGTACTTTGATAGGGAGTTCATTGACTCTGTAGATCACTTTTGGTAGAATGGCCATTTTGATAACATTTGTTCTGCTTATCCAAGAGCAAGGGAGATCTTTCCATTTTCTAAGATCTTCAATTTCTTTCTTTAGTGTTTTATAATTTTCATTGTAGAGGTCTTTTACCTACTTGGTTAGGGTTTTTTTTTTTTTTTTGCGGTACCGGGGATTGAACGCAGGGGCGTTCTACCTCCGCGCTTTGCCCTCGGCCCTATTTTTTATACTTTATTTTGAAAACCGGGTCTCACGAAGTTGCAGAGGGCCTCACTAATGAGAGAGAGAGAGAGAGAGAGAGAGGAGGAGCTGAGGCTGGCCACGAACCCGGATCCTCCGGTCTCCGCCTCCCAAAGTACTGGGATTACAAGCATGCGCCACCACGCCCGGCCTTGATTAGGTTTTTTCCTGGATATTTTATTGGTTTTCAGGTTACTATGAATGGAATTGTTTTCTGGATTTCCTTCTCAGTGGATTCATGGTTGGCATATAGAAAAGCTACTGATTCTTTTAGGTTGACTTTGTATCCTACTACTTTGCTGAATTTGTTAATGCATTCTAGTAGTCTTTTGATTGAGTTTTTTGGGTCTTCTAAGTATATAAGATCCAGTCATCTGCAAATAAAGATAATTTTAGTTCTTCTTTTCCTGTTTGAATTCCTTTGATATCCTTCTTTGTCTTATTGCTCTGGCAAGAGTCTTGAGGACCATACTGAAAAGGAGTGGTGATAGTGGGCATCCTTGTCTTACTCTTGATTTTAAAGAGAATTCCCAGTTTTTCACAGTTCAATATGATGTTTGCTTTGGGTTTATTGTATATTGCCTTAATGATGTTGAGGTATGTTCCTTCTATTCTGATTTTCTGCAGTGTTTTTAACATGAATGGGTGTTGGATTTTGTCAAGTGCTTTTTCAGCATCTATTGAGATGATCATGTGATTTTTGTCCTTAGTTCTATTTATGTGGAGAATAACATATATTGATTTACAGATGTTGAACCAGCCTTGCTTTCCTGGGATGAAACCAATTTGGTCATGGTGTACAATTTTCTTGACGTGGTATTGAATGTATATGGCTAGTATTTTGTTTATTTACATATTTTCTCTGTTTAGATTGAATAAATTTTAACTATCTTCAAGTTCATTAGTTCTTTCTTCTCTCTCCCAATTATGTCACTGTATCCATAGGGGAATTTTTTTATTGTATTTTACAGTTCTAAAATTTCATTTATCTCTTTTTCATATCATTTCTTTTGCTAAGTCTGTCATTCTATTCATTGAAAAAATGTCTATTCTTAAATGTCTCTCCTTTTTTCCTAGAATATAGTTGTAATAGCTATTTAAAAGGCTTTTTAACATAGTCTCTACATCTGTGTCATTGCTGATTGGTATTTTTAAATAATCTTTTCTCTTGTGAGATGAAATTTTCCTTATTCTTTACACACACAAAAATTGAGTTACTCATTAAATATTTTGACAACTATGATACAGTGTCTGGGTCTTATTTCAGTTCTAAAATCAATGTTGATATTATTTTGATTTATTTGGTTTGTTTTAGCATGAATTTGTCCAGGTTACATTTGGGATGATGAAAATTCTTATCTTACTTTTATGGGCTTGGTTGCATTGCCATTTAAGAGTTTTAACTGTTCTCATTATTATTCTGATTAGTCACATGTGTGCACAAGTTGACCAACTTGAGACCTGGGTGGCAATCTACTCTGTACATCAGTTCTCAAACTGCAGTATGTTGTTTATGGTCAAGTTCCTGCTATATGTCTGGCTTTGAAGATGAAAATGGATGCTCCACAAGTCAATGATCCATGTGGTCTCTAGAAGCTGGCAAGGTCAACGGGATATTCACATTTGCAACATTTTTATTTTCTATGGTTCAGAATTACATAAAGGTATGAATTTCCCATGATAGAAAGGCACTCTAAACATAACAAGAATTAGCTAGACTTCTGGAAGAGGGCAGGGGGAATTTATACTTTTTACATATGCCCAAGGGAAGAGGGGGACATTTTTCATTCATTTTCAAATAAATATATAGCAATAAAAACAAGGGAATAAGCTGGGCATGGTGGCGCATGCTTGTAATCCCAGTACTTTTTTTATTGTTTTTTTATTTTACTTGTTTTTTTTACTTGTTTTTATTTTACTTGTTTGTTTTTATTTTATTTTTTATTTAATTTTATTTATTTAGTTTTTTTTTTACTGGGGATTGAACCCAGAGGCATTCTACCTCTAAGCTATACTCCCAGCCATTTTTATTTTTTGTTTCTGAAGCAGGGTCTTGCTAGGTTGCTGAGAGACTCTCTAATTGCTGAGGCTGACCTTTAACTTTCAATCCTCCTGTCTCAGCCTCTCAAATATTTGGATTACAGGCCTGCACCACCATGCTGGGCTTAAGTTTGTTTTTGAGAGTCCTAAAAAGAGAGAAATTATTGTGTCAGAAAATTACATAAATCTTTATTTAGAAATTTAGCTCTTACAGAAACTGTATTTTCTCAAGAATGGATTTTGGTTAGAATTCTGGAGGAACAAGAGCTGGTGAACATGTATTCTTTGTTAAAAGATTTGTTTCAATGGCTTTGAAGACATGCCTAGGATTGAACAGAAAGTGTGTACAAAGGCACTGTAGGCGCATTTTGCTGTCTAAGGGTGGGAGAAACTCAACGCATGTGGATAGCAGAGTCCAATTGTTCACTTGAAGAATCCGGAAACCCTCAAATCACCACAGTCAGCATCTCAGGATAAGAACAATGAGCTGGGAGCCATCTGGGCAGACTGAGACTGCTGAAGTTCTGCTCACAGAACAAGTTTTCACATCAACAACAAGGGATTTCACCATCAAACCTGTGAGCTGGAAGACCAGCTTCCTGCATGCATTTTTAAAGAATGTCCATTGGAGATATTTGCTACACAATGTACAATAATTTGACATTCTTTGAAGCAACCAGCAGCAAGAAGGATCAGAAAAAATATGAACTTTCAAAACATTGCTCATTCTAACTGACTTTGAACTTTAAAGCCTCCTTTTCAGTGATAACAGGGTCTACAGTTGGAGATTAATCCTGGAAAACACAGCTTGAAATGCCCATCCAGAGGAAGCCATGCAGAAAATGAAACGTATCTGGCAGGACACGCCATGGTCAGAGAAGCAAGACAATGTCACAGGGAAGGGCAATGAGTGGATAATCAGAATCCCTTTCTCCTATTTTCTAGAGCTCCCTCTTCCTCCCCTAGCCTAAAGTCTTGCCCCAAAGCAGGAATTCTAAGAGTGCATAGTTGGACATGGTGGTGCACATCTGTAATCCTAGTACTTGCGAGACTGAGACAGGATGATGGCAGGTTCAAGGACAGTCTCTGCAACTTGGCAAGCCCTGCAGCAACTTAACAAGACCCTGTTTCAAAACAAAAATGAAATAAAATAAAAAGGGCTGGAGTGCAGCTCAGAGGTAGAATGTCCCTGGGTTCAATCCTCAGTACAAAATAATAACAACAAAAACACAACTAAGAACGTATATACAAAACATATGCAGTCACAATAAAACCAGGGATGAAATTTGCAGAGGATTCTGCGGAAGTGCTTCGGTGACTGGCTGAGTTTGATTTGTGGGAACGTGAGGCAATCCTGGGATGATCCGGATCTGGAAGATGTGCCACTGCTATATACAGGTCAGAGCTTGCAGAATCAAGCCAAGGGAGGAAGAAATGCTCATAGCTCTCCCGTCTGATTCAGGAATCCATGTATATCTCGTTTTTCTCACCTACATTGATAAATTTGTAGAAAGGGTTACCTCAGAGAGTTTAAAATTATTCCTAGCACCTCCCACTTATGGGAAATTTAATACATGATTTTTTTAGTAACTGCGACTGTGCATGTGTGTGTGTGTATGTGTGTGTTGTTGTTGTTCACCAACTAGCATTTAGCATGAGATGAACATTTTTCTTTCAGTTAGCTGGCATCCACAGACTTCCAAGTGTCCTTTTTTTCTAGGCCACTGAAAACTTTCCAACCAAGTTACCATAGCCCTGTCTAGCTACATTTTGAATACTTCCTTGGCAAAAATCATTAAGAATGACTCATTTTTCTAATTTTTCTTTTCCAGGGCAGCTGCTACTGCCAAGCGGCCACGACTGTTCTGGCGGGGAGGGTTTGTATGTGTTTGGGAGAAGTGGAGTGTAAACTAATTTTTGTGACCTATAATTTTATAATTTGTTTTTTAGGAAAAACAATTCATTTTCAAGCTTCCTCTCTTTTCTGTCGCAATCATTTAAATGACTCTGTGGACTAAATGTGCCTTAAAACTGAACCAAAAAAGTTCTTTCTGAAGAAGAGAAAACGATAGTGGATTCACTGAGAATAAAAATGTCTAGGCGTATAGAATATTAGAAATGTGGGAAATCCTTGCTTGACACTTCAGGACATAATCTTGGAGAGGTTGAATGACTTGTCCAATGAAACATGGGTGTCTGCCAACGGCTACAACAGAATTCAAAATCCCTAAATTGTGGACAACTGTATGATAGCTGCTATTCCTGTCCTCAAGTAAAGAGGGGACACAAAGATGTCTTATGTAATGAAATACAAGCTAGCAAGACACTCTTAAAAGCTGCTCTACAGGGTTGTCTTAGAGTGGCTTATTATTACCTTATCTGATGTAATTTTATAGAATTCATGTTTAAAATATGTTTTCACATATGAGTTCTCTTTTACGTCTCATGACATAATCCCATGAAATTTATATCTTCTCATTATTCCCAGACTTATAGTCACAAAGGTAAAATGATTATAAGTGGCAAATCTGAGACTTAAACTCAACACTTTGGCTTTTTAGTTGTTTCTCTAGAAATGATACCCAGAATCCCATGTTTTTCCCGATTTCTCTGGTAGACCCAGATCTGCTCACTTTACCCTTATTCTTGAATAACCTTTGACCATATTCTTTTCCCTCAGAGATTGTGGCCTTATTGGGCTCTACCCAGGAACCCAAGACATAATAGAAATAAAATAAAGTTAATGGAATGAAGCTACATAAATCTATTCTGCCTACCTGATACTTTCCTGAAGTGATCAAATATTTAGGATGAGATAATGACAACACAAAAGTTCAGCATATATTGAATAGCAATATTCTATTGAATAGCACTATTGAATTTGAGAGATATTCACTTGGTCAATCTGTCACCCAATATTTGCTAATGGTCCACTTTGATACTAGCTCTATACTTTCTATCTTTGAGTCCAAGAAGGAAAAAAAGAGTTCCTTTTCTTAACAATCTACAGCATCATTAAAATACTAATGCTGATAGAAAGCATAAAATTAAATATGAATAGTATAAGAGAAAGAGGTAGAAAGAAGTTAGTATTAACTGAGAGTATATTATATGTCCAGAAAAAATGAGCACTTAGTTTCTATACACATTATAATTGAATTTTACAGTGGAGGAAACTGAAACTTGAGTGAGTAGGTACGTTGCTCAGATTCACAAAGCTTGACTTTGCTTCTAAACCAGTTTGCTTCAGTAGAAGGGCTGGAACTACAGAAAGAAAAGTGGAAGATGCCATACACACTAACGTCAGACAAATTTGAACTTTATTAAAAAAGTCTTTGCTTTCCTAATTGGAAAAAAGAGCCAAATGAAACAATTTGTCTAATTTGAATAATTGAGTACAACATTTTTAGGGCTATAGCTGAAATACCCAAATGTCTACTGAAAATAGTATAATTGCTTAAAATTTAGCATTACATGATTACTTATGTTACATATTTTTAAATGTGTTTATTTGGAAATAAATATTGCAGTTTTCACTCTCAATTACATGAAACAATTTTGTTTAAACTATTCTTGGTCAAGTTTGACATTTGTGTTATCAGCTTTATCAAATCTTTGACTTAAATCATTGTATACACTTAAATTTTCCAAGGCCTGCCATATTATGGATGTTTAATATGCTTGAGATATTCTACTTTTTGTTTATAAATATTTTGTTACTTTGTAACACAAAGTAACAGAAGCACAGTGTAAAAACCTCTTCTTTTCTTGTACCACTTGATAGTAACTTGTTAATATGCTGTATCAACACCCCTGAAAACTTTAGTGTACATTTCTTAATTTTTTTTCTGTTTCAGGTGTCAGTGAACTATGGCTCACAGATGAAACCCTACCTGTAAACAAAATCTTATTAGAACACAGCCACATTTATTTGTTTACATATGTATATATCAGCTTCCATGGCAGAGTTGAGCAGCTATGACAGGCTGTATGGACTACAAAGTTAAAATATGTACTCTCTGGATCTTTACAGAAAGTTTGCAAACCTTGTTCCCCATAAAATAATACAGCCATCAAAACCAGAAAATTAACATTGCTCTATCTAATCCTCAGACCCTTATCAAGTACCTACAGCTGCCCCAGAAATGTCCCGTAAGGAGTCAATTCAGAATCCCCTGTACCAATTAGCTGCCATGTCTCTTTAGTTACCTTCAATTGGTAATGGATCCATGAAAGCCTTTCCTTGAGTTTGATGACATTAACACTTTGATAACACTAACATAATAACTGTCACAGGCCAGTTATTGTGTAGAATGATCATCAGTTTGAGGGTTTTTTTTTTCCCCTTTCTGATGTTTCCTTGTCATTAGATTCAGGCTATGTGTCCTTAGCAGGAAATTATAGCTAGATGCACTTGCTGGGCATTCCACATTAGCACCCTTGCATTTGTGCATAATGGAGTTTGTTCTATTACTGATGATGTTCATTTTGATATCCTGACTTGTGTTGTGTCTAACAGGCTGCTCTATTCTGATAGTATTTTTCTTTATTTTCAATAAGTATTGTGTTGTGTGTGTGTGTGTGTGTGTGTGTGTGTGTGTGTGTGTGTTACTGGGGATTGAACACAGGGATATTCTACTTCCAAGCTACACCCTCAGCCCTTTTTATTTTTTTTTGTTTTGTAGCAGGGTCTTTCTAGATTACTTAAGGTCTTGCTATGTTGCTGAGGCTGATCTTAAACTTGCAACCCTCCTGTCTCAGCCTCCCAAGTACTGGGATTACAGCCATACACCAACATACCCAGCTAGTATTGTGTATTTTCAAGAAGTCTTTTAAAAAGCATATGATCAGAAATCATGTATATGCATGTTTGTGTGGGTCTACTGAGTTTGGTGTGGCCAAGGGAGCTTAGTCCTTCCTTATACTGCTTCGTTAAGAAGTATTTGCCCTTATACAAAAATTATATTATAGGCAAGATTCTCTTTAAGATTAAAAAAAGTGATAGAATAGTATGGTGGCATTTCAGACACTGAGACAGGTGGTACTCAAGAGATATGAAGACTAAAATACCAAGCCACTGTGTCATTTAATGAATCCTTTAAACTTCTTAAGTGTAAGTTTTGTGATTCCTTATTCACGTGCATCTGTTATATTCAGGCTGTGAGACTATTAGGTGAGAACATGCCTCCACATCACCATACGGCTCTGAAGAAACTCCCATAGTCAGGCTAAGTCTTCAGTGATGTTTTATCTCTTACAGACCCACTCTTCCTACCATCACCTCTCATATATAACAGTTGCTCCAAAAATACTTGTTAAAAGAATTAAAAAATGAATAAATGAACAGATAAATTTTAAGACTGATTTTACAAGTAAGAATATTACATTTTGCAAAAGCAATTTGAAATTTGCAAAAGCAATATTTCTTTGAAAACTATATATTGTGCACAAACCTGAGAGTTATTAGAAATTTCTTATTAAAAAAATTGACTAGTTGAAACATAAACCTGTAAGGCCCAATAGTCCAACTTTCATTTGGACTATGTGTTTTATACTTTAAAAATAAAAAAAATATTTAAAAAATCACATTATTTAACATACTACACAAATTTAAAAAATTGACTCCTTCATTTCTATGTCAATCTATTGTTTTACAGTTGTGTAGACACATACCTCTAAATAGGCAAATGGAAACACAGGCACATAACTCAGCTATATGTCCTGAGACATCCCAGGCCTAACAAGTATATATACAACATTTCTTTGTAAGCTCTCTGCTGAGGTTCACATGGAAGACATTATGTCTAAATATTTATATTTTTGTATATCCCTCAAAGATATTTTAAATTTATTCTCGCTGCCTGGATTCTGCCCCAAATCAAAAACATGGAGGAAAAAAAGCCCCAATGCACTGGCATTTTCCTTAACTTCTGCTGTGTTGCATTCAACTGTGAGCTAAACGAGAATGAATTCCAAAGGCTCTGAAAGGATTAGGTTAAGATATAATCTTGAAAATACTTAATAAACATAGGGAGCTGGGACATATAACATCCAGCCAGGAATCCAACTGATTTCTACTCAAAGTGGCCCCCTACGATAAGCCTACAGACTTGCAGAGTATGAATCCACAGATTTGATTATATTATCCCTCCATTTCCCTAGCCACGGGGATAGAGATTTTGCCGGCATGTCTCAGTGCCAACCCAAACAATGATATGACTTACCACTTACAGCCATGGCAAGCATTGCTCATCAGAAGGCTTTATGAATGGGAGCTCATTAATCAAGCAGTCATCCCGAGAGGCAGAGCTGAAGCAGGAGCTGAGCTTGGAAGGTGTCCGGAAAATGCCAGGTGCAAAAGCACGCATTTACTGCCTCGTCCATCAGTGCCTGAGTGTCAAAAGGGCTTTCTAAATAACTCCTCAGACTAACCCTCCAATTCCAGTTTCTGCATCCCTGAAGAGTTCAGTCTGTTCCTATCAGCAGCAAGACAGATCCTAACCTTTGCCTTTAGACAGACATTTATTCGAAATTCATCTTTAGCACAAATTAAGTTGGTGGCTTTGGGCAAATTACTTAAATTTTTTGATCCAAATTTTCTCATCCATAATAAAACAGGGATCTTTAGTATCTACCTACTGTTGTTGAGAGAATTTTGTAAGATGACATAAGCAAAGGATCTTTTAGGGTCAGACTATGCTTCTGCTATACCTGTTTTCCCCAAACAGTATATTTTTCTGTTACTTTGGCCATATCATCATCATCATCATCATCTTTATATTACCTTTATTCTGTCTTTTTGCCAATGCTATTCTATGTATATGTATGTATGGGTGCAAATATAATCTCCTTTACTGCATGTATGAATGTATAGTTAATAAATCTAAATTGAACTGTGATCGATGTGATTTATTCTCTTTAGGCAAATAGTATTTAAATTAATTATATGAGTAAATATCATTGTTCTTATTTCATAGCTGATTAAAACAAAATCTGAGTGAGATTAAGAAACATGAGTAGTATCAAATAACTAGTCAATGTCTCAACTAAATCCCAGTCAGCCTTCAGAATCCCAGTGTGTACATGCTCCCTCTGTTATTAAGACACCAGTCACAATAGAATATCTACAAGGAGAAAATTGTTAGGATCCACTAAGATAATTTGACTTCCTATATTAGCTGCTTGCTTCACTTGGGAGTAAAAAGAGCTGAGTTCTAATTCCTTAGCCAATGGAACTTCGACATGCAATTTAATATTTCTAGGCTCAATTATCCAGTATATAAAATATTAGTTTATAAAAGATATTCTTCAAAACATTTCCAAATATATAAAACACTAAGAACTAATTTACTCTTCAAAATATATAAGAATTTAAATGTGCAATTTAGAATAATGAATCACTCTAAATTTTACATGCAAGAATATTATACATTCTTTCTAATTAATGCATGTAGTAATAAATTTCAAAAGTTACATATCTCATCATGCTTTCTATATAATAAAAGTATTGGATATGTGTGCATTTACCCACATAACATGCAACCGTTTCCCATCAAACTGTTTATCTGAAAGCTCATGACTATTCAGTGAGGAAGACATCTAGAATGTCAAGTCTTTGACAGTTTAATGAGCTCATGCTTGTGAATATTTGTGTCTTCCTTAGGGCTACCACTACTGTAGTGAGTTGAATAGTTTTCTTCCAAAAATTCATGTTTGTCTGGGAGTTCACAATTGATATTATTTAGAAATAATCTTTTGTGGACATAATTTGTTTAAATGAGATTAATTAAATTAGACTTGAATGAGACCTTGAATATAATGATAATTGTCTTATGAGAAGAGGAAAGGTGACAGAGACACAGACACAGAGGGAAGAAAACCAAGTGGCAAAGGAAGCAGAGTTTGGGAGTGATGCAGCTGCAAATCAAGAAATTCCAAGGCTTTCTGCATCCACAAGACAGTAGGAAGAGCCAAGCAATGATTCTCTCCTAGAGCCTACAGGAAGAGAACACCCACTGACACCTAAGTTTCAAACTTCTGGCTTCCACAACTGTGATGAATAAATTTTCCTTGTTTTAAGCCACTCAGTTTAGGGTATTTTGTGATGGCATACACAGGAAACGAATGCAACTAGTAAGAAGCAGAAGTGTCCTCATGGTATTAGCGGAGACATGGTGAGGACTCTATAAACAACATGAAGAAATGACTTTAAACAATTTATTATTTTCTTCCACGACTACTTACTGAAGTGACGATTCAGACAGCAAGTGAACAAATCGGGAGGTAAGGAAGCTAAAGTGGAGACTACACAATAATTCAGGAAAATGGAAGGTAGCGGAGAGATACAAGTGGATAGTATTGTAGAAGAGAAAGAAATATTTGAAATCAGGGCTTTGAAGAGGTCAAGTTATCAGTGGAAGTTTGACAAGGGAATTAGATGGTGGGGGTAAAATGGGAACAAAGATCTCTTGAAGTGCAGAAGCAAAACAAACATGATGTCAAATATTACTTTAAATTTTTAATTTTATTTGACTAAGAACACTGATCATGAAACTTACCATCTTAATACATTCTAAGTGTACAATATAATATTATTAATTATAGACACATTGTTTTATAACATATTTCAAAAACTATTACACAGTTGAAACTCCATGACAATTGATTAGAAATTTCCCACTTCCCCCTCACCCTAGCCCCTGATAAATACTATTCTATGCTTTATTTGTTTGACGATTTTAGGGACTTATTATAAATTATGCAGTATTTATATTTCTGTGATTGGCTTATTCCACTCAACATACTGCCCTCAATACTTGTCCATGTTGTTATATATTGCAAGATTTTATTCTTTTTTACAGATAAATAATATCACATTTTATGCTTCTAAGAGAATCTCCCTGGATAGAGCTGGGTCATCTCTCCCTCAGCTCCTACAGGGCAGACACTGTTTCCTAGTCTCTTCATACTACTCATACCTGTCAAAATTTTAATTTTAAAGAAGAACTCAGAAAGTGCTTAATGCACATTTGAATTATTAGAATATTATTTTTAAAGCCAGACATGGTGGCACACACTTGTAATCTTAGAATATTATTTTTGAAGCCAGGCATGGTGGTGCCTGCTTGTAATCCCAGTACTTGGGAGGCTGAGACAGGAGGATCACAAATTCACAGTCAGCCTCAGCTACCTTAGTGAGGCCCTCCACAATTTAGTGAGACCCTGTTTCAAAATAAAGAATTAAAAATAGGGCTGGGAGTGTAGCTTAGATGTAGAATGCCTCTGGTTCAATCCCCAGTACCACAGAAAAATAAATAAATAATTTAGAATATTATTTTTGAATAAACAGATTTCAAAGAAGTTTTCATATCAAATAAATGAATAATGTGCTAGTGTGTTTACACACATGATGTAACTGGAAATAGACCAAGGTAGTTCATACACACACATACACACACACACACACACACACACACCCCTAACCACTGATTCTGCATTTTGGAGAAGTACAGTATAATGACATCTAGGTGACCCAAAGTAAATACGAGCAGGGAAGGAGTAGTGTGACAGTCTGTGACCCAAGGCACAGGGATTCTGTAGTCAGCATGAGCTTTCATGGAAGAAAAAGGGGTTGAAAGCCACTTTCTCCATAAGTAGTATGTTTATGTATTATTCACAGTAGCAAATAATTGCAAAATGTCAACATTTCATTTTCCTCTTAAGAGCTTCTTTTGATTAGTGACCTAATTAACCATTAAGAAGAAAAGGCTTTTTAAGTGTAAATATGAAAAGAGAGAGTGTTTCCTAGCAGCAATTTGTGATCTTAAAATGTCACAGGCAGGCATATCACGGAGGTGCTACCAACCAGCACTTTTCAAAAATATGACTCTGTGTCAGAAGCGTGTGGTGTGGATTTGTTTAGCTTTTTTTTTCTTTATTCTGAAACAAGCAATGCAAATATAGATATGGTTGCCCAAGAGATTTCCTTCCCCTTTTAAAATCCTTCAACATTTTCTCTGACAGCCAGGAAAGGTTGTTTTTAATCTATTTAATTTGAGACTATATTCTCCACAGATAATGACACATTTTCTCTTTTGCTTTCTGAGCATATATGGCCGAAAAAATCCACAGAACTGACACACACACACACACACACACAAACATGTGTGTGTGTGCACATACATTTTATGTACATATACAAGCCCAACATGTATACATGCAATTCACACATATAACACACATTCATAAATAGACATACAACATACACTCATATACAACACAGACATGCTTACACAACACATGTAACTACATACATAATGTACACGCACATATGTATATGTTGTCACATACACAACAGATAAATACTTGCTCATACAGCCATACAACCTGCATGCAAACAATAAAATGGCATAAAGATTATATGAATTTTAAAAGCATCTCCCTATGCCTCGACCCTACATGTCAAGGTGTGACATCTCCTGGGAGATCTCAGCTGGAAACATTTCTGAAACAGTCTTTCTCACAGTTGACAGTAACCTGACCTTTTCTACTGGCTGTCCGCAGGGACCAGGACTGAGCAAGATGCAGAAAATGGCAAAACATAAACAAATATCTATAGGCATGTATATTTATTTCAAAAAGGTTTAAGTCAGTTTTAAACCTATTCTACATAGCTTCCATCTCAATATATTGAGATAATAAAGTTCTGTAATCAGAAACAAAGATATTGTAAGAACATTTCCCTCTTTGGAGGGTGATGATCACATTAGAGTCTGGACAATATATTATATTATTCAAATCAAAGTAGGTGAAATTATCATATTGCAGCATGAAATTCGTAAGATCTCAACAATTAGTTGAACTCCATCTTAACCTATCTTTCCATTGTTCCACATACCCAACTCTTCATAATAAATCTTTTAAAACCCAAATGTTTAGTTTTACTTTTATTATAATTACTCCCTTCTGAATTACCAAGCACAAATGGTTGGTTCTTATAATTTTTAGTGCATAAATGAATCCACCTTTAAGAATAAGAATTCCAATTTAACTAAAGCATCAAATTGTATCTATGTATGTTGTTTGTTTATAAACTAGTAATACCCTTCTATGTACCAGGCAATGTGCAAAGATTATTAGTTAGCAATATGAGAAAATTCCTACCTTCCAGGAGCCTCCAGAGGATCAGAAGAGACATACACTACAATAACTTGAGGCTAGTACTTCTGATGAGAATCGTGTGAGTGTGTGTGTGTGTGTGTGTGTGTGTGTGATTTCTCCTGTGCAGTCCTAGGGATGGAATATTCAGGAGAACTCTACCATTGAGCTACATCCTCAGCCCTTTTTGTTTATTCTTTAAATTTATTTATTATTTTTTAAATTTTGAGCCAGGATCTTGCTAAATTGTCCAGATTGACCTCGAATTTATGATCCTCTGGGCCTGGGCCTCTCACATAGCTGGAATTACAGGCAATGAGTAGGCCACTACACCTGGCAGTGCTTCTGATGAGGAAAGGCACAGTAAACTGCAAGAAAACAGGAGGGAAAGCTGACCACACTCTGAGGGTCAGGAAAGTCCACTTCATCTCAGGCCCCTCCTTACCCCCTGAACTTAGATTTATCCCCATAAATAGGCACTCATAGGCCCATAAACTGATACAAATATAGCAACATGGATGGTAGGGAGTCAAAAAGTCATTGGAGTGCCACAGTGCCTCCAAAGACTACAACTGTCCATTATAAAGCCACACTTTATGACAAATTTACACAGAAAATAAAATATTTAAGAAGCTACTTCAGATCTCAGTTTGGATACTGTCACAATAACCCAGCTGACCTCTCTGAGGCCAACTTGACTACACTGGAATTAATGACACCCCCTTATTTCTATTCCCTATGCATGCTCCTATTTTAGACCTCCAGCTCCCAATAAAAGCTGTAGTGCTAAAAGACTTACATGTCTATATAGATATCTACACGCATATGTGTGTGGGCATGTGTATCTATGTGAGCAGGTATATGTATGTGTGTAGGCATGTCCTTCGGAACTCTGCTCATGACTAACTGGATCCAGAATGACAGAGCTAAGCACAGCTTATCGCAGAAGTCACTGTGTTGCGTGGTCCACACACTGGTATTTACCAAGGTCAGATAAAGTACTTCTTGCCAAGACATCCCTGTGGCAAAGATGATCTTTGGAAACAGCAGAAGCATAAAATGTCTCTGAGTTTGAGTAAACAGGCATCCAAAGAGAACCAGGCTATGAATTATTACTTCCGAGCATGTGGCCAGGCCCCAGACTTAGAAAAAATAACTGTCTCCTCCTATACTCTTAGTAGTTGGATAATTTTCATTTTTGGTCATGTACTATTCCTTTACTTTTCAGTTTGAAAACAAAAAAGTTACATATGACCTATACATCTGAAATCTCTAACCATTTTGTTAAGCGTGGCATTTTCAGTAACTCTGCTAACCAGGTAGAGACTATGTGCTGAACCACAACATGTGTTTCTAATGGCAGCTTCTCACTCAACAGCTGAAGAGATGTTAGAGGATTTAGGCATGTGTGTGAATGACAATAGTGACAAGAGGAGAGTCTCAGCAGCTGGTCCAGCAAGCCTATTTATGATAGCAGCTTGTTGCAGACAGCATCAGCCAGAGCTACTTGGTATGTTCATTACAGACATTTTTCATGGAACGTGTGGATTCTTTCTCCTAATTTTAAGAAATAGATGTAAGACCAGAAGGGAATGTACAAAAGTTCTTCCTCCCAATGCTAAGGCTCACTGTTTGAGGATGGAAATCCCAGGGGGTGCTTACCCACTGTCACCATTTCTTATTTGTCGGTTCTCAGAAAGGTTTGATAATCAATGATTTGAAAGTGTTGTTACTAACAAAGCCATTGGTAGAGGAAGTATAGAAGAAATGTAACTTAAGATGCTAAGGATTCAGGCAAAAGACTGGCAATACCAAAAAATACAAATCTCATATATAGAAGGAAGTAATGTCAGAGGTGTATATTTGAAATACCCTGGGTTCTGCCTACAAAAGGAAACATCTTTAATCATCTGTAAAAAGAAAGAATTAAAAGAAATAAGGTTCTTGACCCAAAAGTCTCCTATCTCCAACATCCACAGGGCTCTATTAGAA
This sequence comes from Glis glis, assembly GCA_004027185.1. Taxonomy (NCBI): domain Eukaryota; kingdom Metazoa; phylum Chordata; class Mammalia; order Rodentia; family Gliridae; genus Glis; species Glis glis. The sequence goes on along the minus strand of PVJS01000599.1, from coordinate 15,353 downwards.
CCCTGTGATAGCCCCATGTGTAGAAAAGATAATGTCAGTGTCCAGGAAAAACCAGCAATGTGCTGATACATGCTCGAGACTCCTGTAACCAGGCAATAGCCACACGGAAGAAAGATTGACAAATCACAAAAGCAGAGAATGATTTCTTCTATTAATGCTTAAAAGCACATAAAATTATTAACAACAGCTAGGGATTGTGTACCAATGTGCTGAGTGCCAGTCAGTCTTTTCTTATTGGGGGGGGAATTCTAGCTGATTTCAAATATAAGTCTTTTTTGATTACTGAGCAAAGCCAGATGACTCCTGTGAACCCCTGGTTGATGACAATGAGTGAAGATGTCCTTACTCAATGCCCCTTTCAATCTGTCAGCAGAAGCTGATCTACCTCTTAGTATTTTTATCTTTTACATTCTATTTGGTTACTGCAGATACTAGTTATGGCAGGTCCTAGGTTAGTTTCCACAAATTCCATCTCTCTAGAGATATTCAAGTATAAATTCCAGCAATCCTGAAGCTCACCAATTGTTAATGTAAAATTTATGGAAGTGAGACATTTAAAACCACGGTTCCTGTGGAAACAGATTCCCAATGCAAACTCATTCCTGGAATAAAACGTCTATCTTTGTGGAATACTTCTGCTTTTATTCTGTTTGAAGGCAGAAGGAGAAATGTTGATTCTTAATCACATCTCTCCAAGAAAAGGTTTGTGCAAGAGGTCAAAAAAGCCGGACAATGGCAATGAATTTTGGTGAAAGACTGACAGTGACACTGAATTTTATTTTGCAAGAGGCACAACTCCATGTTGATTTGGGCAATGGATCTACCATCTCTTCTGCTTTGTGAACAACATTTTATCTGACTGTCCATTTCACCTTTACTGAAGACCAATTCAGCCACCATTAGTTGCCTCTCAGCTGCATTCAACTGGTCTCCCAGTTTCTTATCATTTTTTAAAATATACTTTTATTAGTGCATTATAATTTCACATAACAATGAAGTTCAGAGTGATAGGGACATACATGCTCACAGACAGTACTTGGTGATCTTACCAACATACCATCCCTTCTCCATAATAACAACTACAGAGAAGTATCTAACTTTCATGCCTTAACCTCACCCATGACTTCTTATTTCCCTTAGAAAAAAATCCAACTCCTTTTCTGAAGCACTAGTGAACTCTCAGACCTCAAAACAAACAATCTCGTACCTTTCCCATTATACTGTACTCTCTCTGGCTTTCTTTGCATTTTTCTAAAAAAACACATCAATTCCACTCTTAGGTTCTTGCACTTACGATTCCATTTGTCTGGCCTTAACCCCTCTGGCTCCTCCGTTTCATGCAAGTTTTGGTTCAAATGTCCTCTCTTCAGGGAAGCTATTTCTGATCACCCATTTCAGAACAACCTCTCAGTAATTCCCTGTGACATAACTCTGTGTAATGCCTTTATAGCACTCAGTGCTATTTGAAATTATTAGGACACAGATCGTGGTGGTTAGCCAATGGCATTCTCTTTCTGGATAATTTATGAAATCTGATATGAACTTCTATCATTAGATTATACCTTTATTAGTTTCAACTATTAATTTTTAATATACTGTCTACTTCTGAGGCTCATTCCAACCATATAATCCCATAGTTGAACACCGAGTTATTTGGAAAGATTTTAAGACACAATGTTTTCCAATAAAAAAATGTCTAGTATGCTGTCAAAGCATATGGCCTGCACTAGGCAAAGAATAACATGATTGTAAGCATAGAATGGACCAGGTTTCTAGCAATATGCCATAAAAACTTGCCACTCCACTGATATGTGACCTTTATAGCTTGTAGCTTTTAAAATCATATTCTTACCCAGTGCTGCATGTCATGCTCATTAAAATAACAATTAACCCTATAGACTGCTGAGTGGCATTAGTATCTTTTACAAGAAAAGCACATGATTTCATTTCATGCAAAATGAATATAAAAGGTCATGCAAATAACTCAACTGTTTTCTTTCTGTAAGTCACCATATGAGCTGGAAGAATACCAGCACAACTTAATTCACAGGAGCATAAGCCAACAACTTTATAAGGGAGACCAAGGTGAAGGAAATAGAGGCAGGCAAATCTTACCTGAGGGGTGGCATAGTAGAAGGTGGGGAGGTAGATTCCAGCAACCACCTATAAAAGAGGGATGGAAATCCCAGTCTGTGAGTGGATGAAAATTCACACATTCCCAGATTGGATGGGTTTATCCTGCTGCTTTATTAAACAGCTTTGTAGCCCTGGGTCATTTGCATTTGCATTAATGACTCTATATTAATGCAATAGCTTTATTACTGCACATAACCATTATTTGATTATCCAATTCACAAATAGGTATTTCTGTTTTGAATAATGATAATAAAACCATTTGAATTTGAAGATGCTGGAGTCAAGCTAACAAGGCCAACAATGGTTAGGAAAAATCTTACAAATAGGATAAAATGCAACATTTTATTTATAAATAATTGACTTAGAACTCCATTATGTAATCTAATTTTCATAAAAACATCAAGACAGAGGTAGTTTTATTTTTGAGATTCCTGTATTTGATAATTGGAACTAAATAGCAAGATGACGCTTAATTGTATGGATTTGGGATGAAAATCAGAAGCTGTCTTCTTTTCCAAGTGGAGAAATCATGGAAAACCTCCTCGAGCACAGGTAGAATATTCCTAATAATGGAATTCTATCTGTTGTAGGAATGTTCTAGATAGTTTAGCACTTGATTAAAATTGTTTATGGAGCTATTTTTTGTCTGAGTATCGTTTGGTAGTTAGACTTAAAATATTAATACATCGTATTGTTGGAATGTCGTCTGAACTTACATGGTGTGTTTTTCCATCTAATATGAAGTCCTTGCATGGTACCGATATAGATGTTGGTCATTTAGCTTCAGATATAATATTTCTAATGATTCCGGTATCATTATCTCCAACTTTATGTAGCTTTAAGTAATTGAAGTTAATTTGTACTCGGAAGTTCAATAGATTCCTGCAGCTCATTTCTTCTCTCTCTGAGAGTACTCAGTATACCCACTTGTGTTAGTCAGTTTTTCATCACTGTGACAAAATACTTGTGATAAACAACTTACAAGGGGAAGAGACTTATTTCGGCTCACAGTTTCAGAGGTTTCAGTCCATGGTCAGTTGCCTCTGTTGTTTTTAGGCCTGTGACAAGGGAGAACATTCTGATAGAGATTATACAGTTCAACAAAGCTGTTCATCTCTTAGGGGCTGGGAAGAAAAAAGAGAGAGGAGGAGCCAGGTCCCAATAACTCCTTGAAAGATACTCCCTCAGAGACCTAACTTCCTTCCCTTAGGCTTTGCCTCCCAAAAGTCCCACCATCTCCCAATAGCACCACAGACTGCCATCAAGCTTTCAATGTATGGCTTTTGGGAGACATTTAAGAGCCAAACCACAACACTACTCCCCTTCCACATGTACCTTTCCACCTGTTTAAGGCATGTGTTTTCTAACAAACACCTTAAATATTTCTCATAAGACAGAAGTTTTATTTGCTTTATTACAAAACTTGTTTCTACTTCAACATTTTTTCTGGACATCATTTTTAATGTTTTATAACTAAAATGTTATATTATTATATGTGGAGTTGAAGTTCTTCAACTGTGGCCTATTACTTTTCTGCTATAAAGGTATCATAATTTTATTAATGTAACCCAAATTTAATTAGTCTTTAATTAGCCATCTATCTTGTCATTGGCTCATATTATTCTGCAATCAAAATAATTGCATTATTTTTAATTATCCCATTTACATTTTGCAAATATCTTCACCAAAATATAGTGATTTTTCTTGATATAAAGGTCAAAGAAGCCAAAATATGCTTTCCCCATCCATCTGGCCTAGCATAGCCTCCTCTCTCATTTTCCATGTTTTACATTCCTGAGTCATTTTCTCCCCAAATTATGTTTGTGTGACTTACTTTTGTTTCCATACCCAGCATGTTTTCCTCCAGGTTCTATGTCTCTCAATCTTCCTGGACTTTCAAGTCTCCTATCAAGAGCTTTCATCCATGTCACATTTCTGATGAGACTAGTCCACAGCGTTTCACTCCCTCCTCTGAATTTTCATAGCAAGAGTCCATTCCCTTGGAGATGAACTACGTGGTTCGGTATTACAATTGAGTGTTTCACAAAAACATGTTTTGGCAGCCCAACTAGAACATATGTGTTTGACAAAAGAATTTTCCTAAATATACTCAACGAAGAACCAAGCAAACAAAACCCATTTCATGGACACCTCATAAGTGGTACCAACATTTAAAACTATTTGTCTATCACTGTGGCTTAGAGAAAACTAGACTTGAGTCTCCACCTTGAAGAGAACTTGCTATGTATCAGTGACACTTTCTCTGCTTTCCAGATCATTTGATCTCTTGTGGTCTGCAGAAAGGATTACACTGACAGAGAGTCTGTCTAAGTTCTGTTTCTGGACCATCTACTCTGCTCAAAAGTATAATATTGCTTGTTGACTACTATTTAGGTTTTTCCCCTATAGTAAGTGCCTAATACAAGTGTTACATTGATGTGTTTTGACTCAGAAATATGTTTTGCATAGTGTAGTTCTGTTTGGACTCTAACTTTCCTGATGTTTCCAAATTTTTATGTACGTTCTGCTCTAAGCAGCATAAAGATATAACTATATATATGTATACACCTATCTATCATCTATGAATGTTAGTCTCTACACATCCAATTAGGTAATGTTTGTTGAATGTTTACTGTGTGCCACCTGTCCTCTGAGGTATTTATTGGGATTATTAAAGTGAATTTCAGAGAAGTTGAGTTACTCCCCTAATGTCAGTCAGGTAGTATTGGATGAAACTGAAGTTCACATCCTTTATGTCTACTCTTTTTCTTTTCTTTTCTTTTTTTGGTACAGGGGATTGAATCAAGGGCCATTCTACTTCTGACCTATACCCCAAACTCTATTTATTTATTTAGTATGGTACTGAGGATTGAACCCAAGGACATATTACCTCTGAACTATGCCCCCAGCTCTATTTCTTATTACTTTGTAACAAGTTCTCACTAAGCTTCAGAGGGCCTCACTAAGTTGCTGAGGCTAGCTGCCAGCCTGCATACTCCTGTCTCAGCCTTCCAACTACTGGGATCAGGTATGTGCCACCATGCCTGACTTACTCTACTTTTGACCAATTGTCTACAATGCTGTTATAGAAAGAGAGACAAAGACTGAGTGAGTGAATGAGTGAGAGAGAAAGGGAGAGAGAGTTTGGAAATTAATTAATTACTAAAAGACATAATTGAAATTTAAGTGTCTAATTTATAATTTTAGACATGGTTCCTAATTTGTAAAAAGCCTGAAGAATCAAATGTAGTATCAACATAGTTGTATACCTTATAAGCACTTAATATGGGTTGAGTGACTTGGTCATGGTGACTCTCTCTAGGCTTGAATTTACAGACTACTTCCTAGGAATGTTCATGGTAATTCAATTCTTCCTAACATTACTGATGAGATACTTGCAAACCTCCAATTCCTTTTTGATGGATTCAGAATTTACAATGATTAAGACTCATATGTGTGATTCTGTTTTGGAAAGTAACCTTGACTGCCTTTCTCTCTTTCTTTCTTTCTTTCTTTCTTTCTTTCTTTCTTTCTTTCTTTCTTTCTTTCTTTCTTCTTTCCTTCCTTCCTTCCTTCCTTCCTTCCTTCCTTCCTTCCTTCCCTTTCCCTTTCCCCTCTTTCTCTTTCCTTCTGCTGCTGCTGCTGTGGTGTGTGTGTGTGTGTGTGTGTGTGTGTGTGTGTGTGTGTGTTACAGGGGATTGAACCCGGGAGCATTCTACTTCTGAGCTACACCCCCAACCCTATTTCATTTTTATTTCAAAACAGGGCCTAAGTTCCTGGGGGCCTCCCTACGTTGCTGAGGCTGGCCTTGGATGTATGATCCTCCTGTCCCAGCCTCCCAAATACTGGGATTACAGACGTGCATGACTACACCTGGCTGACAGTGAATTTCTAAGCAAACATTTCAAGTATCTTTTCCTCATGCCTCTTCTTTGTCTTTTTTTCTCCTAAGGCAGTAAAGAAATGTATTGAAACAAGCTGCACTTAAAAAATCTTAAGAAACAGCTACTTACTGGCTTTGAATGAGCTATGACTTAAATTGTACCTATTGGGTGGTGAAAGAGCAGAAAATATTCATTAGTCTCTTTTATTTACATATTGATTTGTGGTGATAATGCTTTATTTTGATTTATTTTGAGTTTCAACACTTCAACTAATTAAGACTATAATAGTCATTTTCATTGGCTTTGAATTTAGGATAGTTACTTGAAAACCTGGCTCCTATCCAGGATCAGTTTCCCTCTCCCCATGGGATGGGGTTTTAACACCACAGTTTTCTCCAGTGACTCTGAAGTGAACCGATAAAGATAAATCTCAGCAAGTTCACAAGGTTTCACATTCTATTAGGAAAAGAGAACAAAGAAAGAACAGAATTAGAGACAAATGATGTGACCGAGTGCCACGAAGAAGGTTCATTAGACACTGAAGACGAAACACCTGAAAAATGTTTGCATCTTCATAGAAAGGTCTGTCTGTTCTGGGTTCTGTGACTGATGTGTGGGCATGTGCCGGGAGGTCACAAAAACACCTGTGAAATGGCAGGCTTTGTTCACTGAGGCTGCCACCAAAATGTCCTGAATTTTAAATCTCTTCCATTTTGAAATGCATTTTTTTCTGCTCTTTCTCTGAGCAGTCATAGGAAGGCTTAATTAATGAATTAATATTTGTAGAAATCTTTGATATTCCAAGATGAAAGGTTTTGCATAAGGGTGCAGCTCAGCACCAGCAGGAAACTGTCCCCGTGATGACAGGTTGCATAAAGTTCTGGGCTGGAATACATTTGACAGCTGCAATTAAAGGGGTTTGATCCTGTTTTCCTGCTCCATTTTTATCATGTCCATTATTCTGGAGGATATGAGGCTAATAGGAAAGGTAAATTCTCATTGGCTAGAAACTCTTGGTACCCACACACATACACACATTCCCCAGTGTTTAAGGCAGGTGGAAAGTTTATGGGCAGCCTCTTTCTGGAGCAATAAAAGCTTCTTTTATTTCAAATTCTCTTTTTACACCAGTTGCTATTACTCTGAAAAGCTCCTGGCATTTGGAAGGCAATAAGCAGGGCATAAAATCCATTTTTTTTCCTGAACAGGTCCTGTTCCTAGGAATGCTTTTAAACTGACTAGTTTACAGCAAAGAAACAGACAGCCAGGGCTCTTGCAAAAACTCTCAGGACAAGCAGGGGACTGGAGACCTGCTAACTACCTGAGTGGAGTGCCTGGGGTTTAGATGAGTTACCGACTGGATCTGTAACAATTTTCTTACACTATTGAAGTCTTTTGGCTCTAAAATATTAAGTTGCCAGAATTAATGTTGGCTGTGGGTAGAAGGAATTACTTACAAGTTCCCATTTTCTGCAGAATATCTCTTCTTTGGTTTAGGCTCACTATAATTCTTTCTTCAGAAAAAAATGTACTTCCTAGTTCCTTCTGAATTTGAGGTATGGAAGGAAGTAAATGTAGAGTTGGAGAAAATATTTAGTGTTTTTCCAGAACAATAAATTCAGTGTTCTACCTGATAAAATGATAGCCAATATGACTTCATTTTAGAAAAATCAAAAAAATCATATCTCATTTCACATGATCTATGCCAGACACCACTGTAGCTAGAAGCTACCTTTTCCTCCTTGAAGGGAGGGAATGGTCACCCTCACCCCTTAACAAGACTGTGCAAATCAACCTGGTCTCCTTAGTTTGGGCTTGACATGGAATAAAACTCCATCCCATGAAATATGCATGGAAGTCAACAGCTAGGTTTCTGAAGAGGATTTTAGATATGCTAATAATATGCCTAAGAAAAGTCTATGTCTTGAGTACTAAGAACAATTTCAGAACCACAGTGAAAAATACCTGGGAATAAAGAGAATCCCGAGGTCAGAAGCAACTTAGAAACAAAACACAAATTTGAAATTATTGTCTAGATTTTACCTTAGTTTGGGTCCTGTTTGCCCCTTTTGAATGATACAGGTACAAAAATATCTATTGAACACAGTAGCAGAATTAAAATTGCTAGAAGATATAATTATCTACAATTAGTAAATATTTTAGTAGAGAAAATTATATTAAACTTGAAAATTGAGTTGCTCTGGGTGGCAGGATATTATTAGGCTTGAGTGAAGAATAATAAAATTTACCTGCCATTACTGGTTTTGCATGTACAGTTGGGCAGCTTCCAACTCTCTTCTGGACAGAGAAAATGAGAGACATGTAAACTTAATTGAGAAGCTCAGGGTAGGGAGTTGAATGCAAGGAGAAAAGAGCATTAATGAAGAATTATCAGGAGATAAAAGTGATAGTTTCACATAGGGAGCAGGGTAGGTGGCCACAGACATGGTTGAGGGACCAAGGATATTGGAACAGAAAAGAAAAATCCCCATTCCTACTCTAAGGTGGGTAATTGGCACACAACATTGTTTCTTGGTGTTTTCTGTTACAATCTGTAATCTGACAATGTAATGTGGGTTGATTTTCTTTCTGTTAAATTGCTTCCTGCGATATTGGTCTTGATGATTGAAATGTGCCTATTCTGTAGATGAATTCTGCATAAACTGAGTAACAGTTCATTAGCTTTAGAATACATGTTCAGTCCCTCACAAAGAATTCTTAAGCTCACAAAACAAATGGACTCTTTATGGGCAAAGTCATGCAGAAACAGGCAGCACTGAATATCCACTAAGACTAGCCATATGCTTCCACAGCTTAAGTTAACTCAAGAAACTTAAATTTTGTACTGTTTCAAGATAATGAATCCTGTAGGCAGGCTTTGTAGTTAATTCTCTGTTCATTGGTGAAAGATAAGGACAAGTTCCTCTAATTCAATGTCCTGTTGATGGGAGATAGCCCTGGAAATTCCTCAACTCTTGCATTTTGAAGGATTTCTACATTGTAGGCTTCCATCTCAGCCCCCCATTCACACACACAAATTTCCAGATAACAGATTATCCATATGTGAAAGCTAAAGTCTGGTTTGTTTGCAAGTGTTCAGATGTATGGTTAGTTTGAGAAAAGGAAGAGGTAGTTTGCAAAATAAATAGCACTTGCCTCCAGAGATTTCAGTCACACTAATGTCTTTGCCAAGATATGAATAAACCATGGAATGTTTACTATTTATAAGGTCAAATGTAGAGCAAAATAGTAGTACTCCCAACTTATTATGCTTAGCAATTTGACAGATTTCAAAAGAGGGTGTTAATATATTTTAAACGAAGCCTCTGGTCAAGGGGTTGATTCTTCCACTGGTTTATTCACATTTACATCAGCACCCTGATGCTGGCCAAGTTGTCTTTTCGCTCCAGCCATCCATGCGTGTCCTCTCTCGAGTCCATGCTTCCCTCTTCCAGTCTGGCAAATTGTATGACATCCACTTGTCTCCAGCTTGCACCTCCCCTTTTGCCATCTCCTCTCTAATTCTATGTCCATGCTCAATTTTCTGAGGTTGATAATAGATCAAAGCGAATGTCTGGCCCAGGAGCTCACATTTTAAAAAGAGGAATTTTTTAGTCTCAGGAAGTATGAGGGTAATGGAAGAGATAATCTCAGTGTTGTATAAATTTGCTTCTTCTAAATTTTGTATAAATTTTCTTCTTCAGTTCAAGGTATGTTTATCTGCTTTCAGTTCTCAATGTTTACCTCCAGTCTTATTATCAATGCACTCTGATTATGCTCAGACAAAAAAGTATGTTTCCACCACAGTGTGAAGATGGGGAAATATGAGCCCTCAAAATAATTGTTGTGAAAATTAGCAGTCACTTGCCAATTTCCTCAAGACCTAGACCAAATGTTTCAATTTGACATTTTATGATGATGTGTATATTTAAAATTCAGACTATAGACAGAAACTAAATATTCTTTTTTTTTTTTGCGGTACCGGGGATTGAACGCAGGGGCGTTCTACCTCCACGCTACACCCCCAGCCCTATTTTTTTATACTTTATTTTTGAAACCGGGTCTCACGAAGTTGCAGAGGCCTCACTAAGGAGAGAGAGAGAGAGAGAGAGAGAGAGAGGGAGGGAGGGAGAGGGAGAGAGCTGAGGCTGGCCGCGAACCCGGATCCTCCGGTCTCCGCCTCCCAAAGTACTGGGATACAAGCGTGCGCCACCACGCCCGGCTAGAAACTAAATATTCTAACTCACCCTACTCTGTATTCTGAATTCACAGTGATATCACCTACTCCTCTCCTCTTAGACATATACAGTTAGCTCAAGCAACCAGCTTTTAAGTTTTCCAACTACAAAAAAAAAATACTATCTTACTTCTTTCTTTTCTTCTTGATAGATTTCAGATTCTTGTTGGGAAATCTCACAGCAAAATCTGTGCTCCAAACATTAGTGATCAACAAAGGTTTAGTTATTGATATATTTATAATAGTTTAAAAGTAAAAGACAGCAGCATATGATGGGAATTATGAAAATTGTTTTTCACTGTAAATTTTGAAATCTACAATATTACATCAGGTATCCTATATTTGGAAACCAGATTTTCATTACTTCTGATTCTGTCTCTCTCTCTCTCTCTCTCTCTCACACACACACACACACACACACACCACATACACATATCATTCATAAAAGTAATATAAAATTCAGCTACAACTAAATAATAATCATAAAATTATAATAATAATTATTATCATTGGGTACCACCCTTCATTTAAAATTACCTCCCTCAATACAGTAAATCTACAATAAAAAAGGCTTCTGATATGACCAAATAAAATCAATTACATCTTAACTTCCTTAGCAGGCTGCAACTTCTCAGCTTGTAATTTCTTGCCTTGAAGCCAAGGTTGGTTCTGATTTTATCAGAATTGGTCTTATAACTGTTTCATTAAAGACATTTTTGTCAAATCTTCAGTTTAGATATATTGTCTGGAAGAAGACGGATCTCATTATCAGTAAACTATGTATTTTGGAGGTAGAAGAATAAAAAGAGCAATCCATAGACTTTTGGAAGGGCAGAGGATACCTAGAGGGGAGGTCTGAAAACTAGACAGGGAACAAGTCATTAGAGGGCCTGGCTTACAATGCTAATAGCACAAAGTTTATTTTCAAGACAATGATGAGAAATAATAGCAAGGAGAGTATCCCATTGTGAAATAATAGGAAATGATTAGACTGGATATTAAATGATCCTGGGTTAGAACAGAGTTTGTGGGGGAGACAGGGAAAGATATATTCAGGAGATTACTATGAGGAACTTAGTTCATTGAAATGAGAATTTGGGTAACATATAATTTGTTGCCTAAACCAAGTTTTTGAGAAAATGTGGAGGGGCATCACTAATCACTATGCCAGAACAATAGGCACAAACCAGGCCCAGCCTGGACCACAAAGGACATATCGTCATCCTGACAATTGTACATGTCACACTTATTGGTCATAGTCTGATGCAGGAGCAGGAAGACTAGAATAATGTGTCCTCGACTGTGATATTCAGGAAGACAAAAAGGCTGGCAAAAATTTATTAATATTCACAGGAGCTCTTACATCTTAAAAATATCTCCTATAATAAGTATTATAATGCCTAACTCCAAATAATCAGTTTCTGATGGTTGTCTGATCACCAACTCACGTGTGTTAAATCAGAATCATTAAGGATGGACTCTGTGCATTAATATTTTTTTTAAAATATGTCCAGATGTTTCTACTAGAGAGCTGGTATTAGGAACTACTGGATTACATACAACTTTTCTGGGAGAATTCTTAATTTCCTAAATTCTTCTGTGACTATTCAAGTTCTTAAAGGGAAGGAGTCCCTTCACATAAATAAATAAAAATCCATCCATAATTGGCATATTAATTGTGTGTATTTAAATGTATGGTGTTAGGATACTTGAAAGAAAATTCTTTTAAGTGGTTAAACAGACCTTTGCATAATTTTGTTTACATGGTTAATTTATTTAGCAAACTCTTTTTCATAGTTAGCACAAGGGCAAACTTCAGTCCTTCCACCTTTTGAATTATCACAGTGTCCGTATTATTAAGAGTTCAAATTAATGAGTTTTCACAGAGCAAAATGTTGGGCTGTCAAGACCACAACACTAATAGTGTTAATGCAGAGCTTTTTAATCTCGGGGAATAAATGAAGTTTTCCTAGATGGTAGCTGATCTACAAGATATTTGTATTTCATACTGCTAATAAATGTTCATTAAAACATGTTTCATTATTAATTATACAGACTAGCATTCAGAGCTCCAGTAAATTGTATCCCTATTATAATAAACGTACTTAATTACAGAAGTTCGGTAGTAAAGCTTATTTTTGTAAAGCAGTTTTATTAGGTGTGTCATATGGTTTGAAAATCACAGAAGCAGACCTCACAATGCATCAAAATTGTTTAAACATGCTGGAGTAGAGATTACTATATTATGTGATAACTGATCTCAGATTCATAATTACCACTTTTTATTAGACTTTATCAAGCATTAGTCTTGCTAAAGCATGATGAACTGGCCATTGGTATTGAATACATGATAGCCATCATCCAGTTTGTACCTTTTGTCCAACACATCTTCTGTGGTTATCTGTGGCTATATCATTATATCATGGCAATCATCCCTACACATAATGGAAATAAAGTCTGGACATCCAGGTATTTTACATGGTAAGAATCTGTTCTGAAAAATGTACTCTTGAGGTTGTAACTATTGTACAACTACTAAATGAAAGGTTTAGTGTATACATTGCAATTTTGTGCTCATAGGGAATGTTGACAGTTTTGAGATAAAGGGAAATGAGCCACCATGAGGTTAAATGAGTGACTCCAAATTACAATGCAAAATTAAGAGAGAGAGGGAGGAAATCAAGATAGGGGGCAAATTATGTATTATGCCTGGGAGATGCATTGGTCAAGCTATTTCCCTGCTATGACTAGTTGTTTTATACATACAATGAGAAAGTCCTAACTGCCGCATTGGCTCATGGTCAGGAAAAGACCCAACACAGTATCTGGCAGCCAGGAAACCTCATAATGTGTCACCTCCTTAACTTTTCCCTAGAAGATGGCCTTCTCAACTTTTGTGCTTGACAGCTTTCCACTGGATCTTAGCTATGGTTCCCCCATTTCCCCAAGGTTAGGGTCTAGGTTTATTATTTGTTCCCTAATGGCATTTATAGAAGCAAAGTCTACTGATGGTGTCTTGGGATACTGGAAAGAGCTACCAAGTGAGATAGCAAATTCCCCAACACTGAGATGGTTGTTGAGAGAACATCAATCCATTTCAGAGAGTATGAGAGACAGCCTCACAAATAAATTGAAATTTTTAGCTAAATGATTCCTAGCTTTCTTTCAAATCTGAGATTCTATGGTAACAATTCCTTGATTCCTTGAACAAGATGGGGCATTTGATGAAATTTGGTCTGACCCACTAAGATAAATCTCTTGAGGACCGGAAGCCTGTCTCATTCACCTTGTCTTTCCTGTGCCTGGCATTAAGCCACACACATACCTTGAAATTAAATGAAACCTCATCCTTTTTTAACTGAAGGGCCTCTGAGACCTAGAAAGGTAAAGTAGCTTTCTCTGGTTTCTACAAACTTATGTGCAGAACCTGGAATCATTTCATGATTATTATAGAAAAATACTGTTCAATGTTGGATTATCTATCCAATTTAAAGGCACACAGTAAAATTTTTTTTGTAGTACTGGAGATTGAACCCAGTAGGTTCTACCTTTGAGCCACACCCCCACCCCTGTTGGTTTGCTTGTTTGTTTGTTTATTTAATTTTGAAACGGGGTCTTGCTAAGTTAGCACATGCTAGCCTTGGACCTGCTATCTTCCATCTCAGCCTCCCAAATCTTGGATTACAGGTATGTGCCACTGCACCTGGCCACATAAAACATCTAAATTGTGGTTTATTTTTAAACCTGGTCTTAAAGGTTGTCAGTGCTCAATCCTTTGTATCTTATATGAGGACTAATTAGGGGATGTGCATGAGTATGTGTTTAAGAGTTTTGTGGACCATCCCAGGAGGTGACACATGGTATCTTTTTTCCAGTCTTCATTTTTTTTAGGTCAAAGTTTATCCAACTTGATTTTGTTTCATTTATTTTTTTTTTTAGAAATTAGACTGAGTTTGAGACTGGGATATAGTGCAATGGTAAAATACTCACCTAGCATGTGCTGGGCTCTGGGTTCAATTCCCAGCACTGAAAAAAAAAAGTCACAAAAGATATTAAGCTGTGTTTTATCTCTCTTGGGAACAATAGAAGCAAGGTGAAAAAATAAACATGGCAAGTGTGTTCTTTTAGTCAAAGCTACACATGCTTTGATAAAATGCTATCTTAAATTTCTGTATACTAAACTAATTAAGGTATGTTTTACCATAAACCTTGAGTTTTGTTGTTGTTTTTAGTTTTAAATTTAAAAAAATTCTCTGCTTTGGCTTCAGGAAGGAGACATTCTCCTTAAGCCTTGATCGTGAGTGGCTTGCTTCAGACACAGTGGAAATAATTAGCAAGGATAAGTATCCAACAAGAGGATTAAGCATTCATAAGAGTAAGAGTACCATCTGCAATGACATGATAAAAATGATACAGACCATTTAATCGCATACATCAGGGCATAAACTGGTCACCAGCTGGGATCAGAAAGAAATCTTACCGCCTGGTATAATATTGTACAATTAAGCAAATTTGGGGGTTTTATGCCTTCCTTTAGAACATTCTTTATCATCTAGCCTCAAAAAAAAAAAAAAAACTCCTGGATCTTGATTGTCTTTCTCTCATAATTTCAAATGACCTTAAACATTCAAGTTTGGAGCTGAAATACACACTGTTCTCTCTTCCACAGACATCAGCAACACATGTTCTTGTGGCTTTCTGTGATAGTTGGTCTAGTTTGTCAACTTGACCCTCTTAAGATCATGTGACTTTGGTTGTATAACAGCAGATTGAACCGGAAGTCCTGCCCTAAATGTGGGTAGCAGGGTTCTGATAGGTGCAGGACTTAGATAAAAAGAAGGAGAAAGCCGCGTAGAGCTGAGCTTCGACTCTTCCTGAGGAAAACGCATCTGCTCTCCTTTGAGATCCTCAGTCTCCAACTTCGCTGTTTCCTTGGAGAACTTCTTAATCTTCTGCTCTCGTCTGAGATCATCGGCCTCCAACTCTTCGAACTGAACCTTCACCATCGTTTCTCCGAAGAGCTTCCTTATCTTCACATCTTGGACTGGACTGAATTGGTGGTTGCTTCAATCCTGGGGCTCCGGCTCTTAGACCGC